>JABSTQ010007544.1:0-23563 GCA_013358835.2 Ixodes persulcatus
CTGTTACTTGAGGCTCTCAATTAGATGCTGGCTTGAAGCAGATGACGACATGCCACCTGCTTTTGCAGCTATGATTTATTAAATAGTTTCAGCAGATATAATGTATTACCGCTCGATAATAAATAGGACTGAGTTACACAAACCACTTCCGCCCCACGCCGAGCTTCCATAGACGAAAACAATTTTGTTCTTTCATGAAATTGAGGACCCCGAGTTACTGGCTTATATTTACCTACGTAAAAGCGACTATTAAATTATGTGCTCATGCAAAAGGTGGCCACTTTCCGAGAAGAGTGTTCAGCCCTTAGTTTCCCTTTTGTAGTAGCTTCTCATTGCCTGGAACGATTATTGATGCCTTGCGTTGGAGGAAGAGCGGTGTCAATCATTGTTCCGGTGCACCTATTACTTTAGGAACACTCGTATGAATCTTCCTCGCATTATTTTTATTTTAGGAAAAAAGCTTGTTGTGACGTGTGGTTTATTTGCTATGTTAAAATAATTTTGTTGCTTTGCAGTTGTTGGGGATGGGACTGATTTAGTAATCGCATCGAGATTTAAAGGCAATGAGGTTCTTGCAGAAGTTCTGTGTTTTTGCTTTCTATCCCCTTTTATTACAACACCTCCAAAAGCAATCTTTTTGCTGCGAATAATTGTGTTTTATAATTGCAGTTATAATAGTTTTATGGCACTTTGAGGAACTGCGGGAATTTCTATAGTACTTGCAACGCTTTTTACAATGTGATGAACCGGAATCGCCTGCTCCGAAAGCTCAAATATGGGGGAGACGCTACCACAGCCGTGATGAAGCGCTCACGCATATTTTTGCTGCAGAATATACTTCTGATCATCGCCAGCAATGACGGGGCCCATAAGCTAGACGAACCACAGGACGCCACGGAATTGATCATTCTCAAGCCAACCACGGGAAAACTGTGGCTCCTGGGACCCATCTTGGTGGATTTCAAGTTGGGAGCATTAGGAGCCTGCCAACACTGGCCTTCAGCTACAATGCCTCTACAAAAGCCGCCATCCCATGCCAGTCATTTGAGGCACGCTACCACAGCCATGATGGGGCGCTCGGACATCTTTTTGCTGCAGGTTTGTTATTTGCATACTTCAGCTTGCCGTCGTTCAAGCAACTATTTTTCTGCTAGTGGAATCCTGCCCCAGTACTTGTTTGTGCCGTTTTTGTTGCGTGTGCTCTTGGTTTTGGCACGCCATGCCCTTAAATTTGCAATGTGAAATGAATTCATTGAAATGTGTGCTACAAAAGCCATTTTTTTTTGCTACAAAAACTGCTACAAGCAGTTCATTTCTAAGTTTCATTACTGATTATTACATTTTGTCTGTTAATGCATGGAAACATTAGCCACTAGTGCTTAATTGTCTTTGAAGCATTCTCGGATAATGATATGGTTTCAAGTTGAAATGCATGATTGTTTACTTTTAGAATGCAACACGCATCTCCGATGTTGAATCCGAAGAGCTCCCCGCAGTGCCCATCTGCATCACACTGGGCAAGCCTTTGTGCATCTGTTGGCATGCAGGATACAGCACTATTTTATTTCAATTGTAGGCTACTTTTTTGTATTATTTCAATTGTAGGTTTGTACTTCGAGTGTGGTTTGGTACAAGGAAAATAGTTTTTTCTCTGTATGTTCACAAATCTGGTTCCCTCGATTTTCAATTTTATATAAGTGGCTCAGATAAGAAAGATTGTAAATAATTTAAATTTCAAAAAAACAGAAAAAAAAAGACGGAAATGGCACATTATTTCTAAGTTCACAGTTCACCATTTGCATCTCTGGTTTATTGCTATGGTATATACTATACAACAAGTAATCACCCTGTGCCACCTGCCTTATGTGAATGCTGAGGATGCTTGCTTTTGTTTATGGGTTGAAGATAATCGATCCTTTTTTAATAAAGAGATGGACCGGATGAGGAAGCAGTTGTTGTTGTCACGAGCCAAAATTTCACCAGCTTCCACATATCCTTGCGATTCTATCCTGATAGCCTGCAGTTATCTGATCTCATTGAACTCTGTCATGCAACCGCATCTGGTAACTATACTGCCAAATGTTCACACAACACCGAGGGCTGTTTTTGATATAGGGCTTTCCTTGACCTGCACAGGCTATGCAAAAGCAAATCATATATTGCCGCGAGCGCAGCTAACTAAGTAGGCAGCGCGCTCGTGGCCTAACGGTTATCGCGCGTGCCTTCCACGCAGAAAGCCCAGGGTTCGATCCCTGGCAGCGCCGCGTCTTTTATTCATTCTTCCAATTTAGATTTCTGGTAATTTCGAGAACCGTGTTGCTCGTTCTAGGTTAGAATGTTCTGCGCGCCGAATATTCCAGGCCGAATGTTCCAGAAGCCCACGCGTGCACAAAAGGGGCTCCGCGTAACCAACCGGACTCAGTCTCGCCCCAGCGTTTGACTCTGCGCTTACGCCGACTTCGGCGCACACGACGCTCTGTTATTATTTTCTGTACCCTTTTATTTTTGCCACAAGTTCGTCACATTAAACGTTTCTTTCTTCCTGTTTATTTCTTGTTCTTTTGGTCACCACCCGTGACATTTGGTGGAGATGCGGGGTACCGCATGCCCCTGCCGCGTACCCCCCGAGGGCCCGCAGTGCAAGTCCGACGCCAAGCCCACGAAGAACCAACGAAGGCACTACCGAGATCCGGTTCAGTCGTCGCACCCAAGGCCTACACCCGGAATTTGGAATTCTGCCTCCCAGGACGAAGCAGCCAACGAGGCCGACAATGAACGACCAGCAGTCGCAGACCCCGGCCGCTTCTGCCGTCGTCTACATGCTCGTCGCACCACGGACGGCTGCTCCGTTGCACGGTGAACTTCACGAAGACGTCGAAGACTGGATTGACCAGTATGAACGCGTTGCCTGCCACAATCGCTGGACCGACGAGCCGCGCCTGCACAACGTCTATTTTTCGCTTGAGGGTACCGCCAAGCACTGCTACGAGAATCACGAGTCCTCTTTGACGTCGTGGGACATTTTCAAGACCAATCTCAAGGCTAAGTTCACCAGCCCCCACCGCCGAGAGAGAGACGAAGACCTACTGCGAACCAGAACCCAGGGCCTCAACGAGAGCGTCACCGGCTTCGTAGAGAGCGTCCTGCGTCTGAGTGCCCGCGCCGACCATCGGGCTACCGAAGAGAAGAAGCTACGAATTCTCATGCGCGGGGTGAGAGACGACATTTTCGGAGGCCTGGTCCGCAACCCGCCGGCAACCGTCGACGCCTTCGTCACCGAGGCAACAAACATCGAGCGCGCCCTCCAAGCGCGCGCTTCCCACTACCAGCGACATCCAAGCGTCACTGCAACTGCTCTGCTTAGCGACGAAAACGCTCCTGGAACGGACATCCGCGAAATTATACGGGAGGTCATCCGGGAGGAAATCCGCCGGTTGCTGCCAGCCGCAAGCCGACCAGCGACGCTCTCCATCGCCGAGGCTGTGCGGGAAGAAGTTCAGAGAGCTATCCAACCAGAGGCTCCCGTCGCCGTGGCAGCCACCGAGGAGCCCACGTTGACTTACGCCGCAGTGGCCCGACGGCCACCACCTCCTCCTCGCACCTATGTCGCGACGCCCCGACGTCAATCTCCTGCGCCGCAACACGACAGACGCCACGACGACCCGGTGCAGTACGCCCGCCCGGAGCCTCGCGCACCCCGGAAAACCGACGTGTGGCGAACGCCCGACCGACGCCCTCTGTGCTTCCATTGCGGGGAAGCAGACCATACCTACCACCGATGCCCATACCGACGACTTGGGCTGCGCGGGTTTCACCCGAACGACCCGCGCCCCCGTTATGGTGAACGACCTCGGGAGATCGACGAGTACTTGCGACGACCTCAGTCCCCCAAGCCTGCGTCCGGCCGAGAGTTCCGGTCGCCGTCGCCTCGACGTCCAGCTTCGCCGATGCACCGACTCCGACGTGAAAGCCTGTCACCCCTCGCTCCACGCCGGGGAAACTAGGCGCGGCAACCCCTGGAGGTGGAGTTGCCGAAGACGACCGAAGCCAATATCCTCCAAGATCGTCGGAGCACTCCCACTCTAACGCCGCAACGCCCCGAAATGACGTTTCTGCAAGAGTGTCGAATAACCTCAACGTAATCATCGACGGCCACGACGCGACAGCACTCGTCGACACCGGAGCAGACTACTCCGTTTTGAGTGGGAGACTCTCTCGCCGCCTTCGGAAAGTTACGACGTCGTGGGACGGACCGCAGATACGAACCGCCGGCGGACATCTCATCACACCTGTCGGCAGGTGCACTGCGCGCGTTGAGATCCACGGCGAAACCTGCCCTGTGAAGTTCGTCATTCTGCAAGACTGTTCGAGGGACGTCATTTTCGGAATGGACTTCTTGTGCGAATACGGCGCCATCATCGACCTTGCGGAGAACAAGCTGACGCTTCGGAAGCCTGTTCCATCGGCAGAAAATCCCAAAGCAACGTTAGCTACAGTCCGAGTCCTTGCCAGCCATGAAAACCTGCCGCCGCTGTCGAGTGTCTTTGTACCCGTCGGGACCGAAGAAGCCACCTGTGGTGTAGCACTGTTGGAAGGAAGCGTCCAACTTCTCGTTGACGAGGGATTGGCATTGCGAGAGGCGTAATCGAGATCCAGGACGGGTGTACCGTAGCCCTTGTCACCAACTTCCGGCAAGAGTCGCAGCACCTTACAAAGGGTACAGCTGTGGGCTTCGTCGAGGAAATTCCGGACTCAGCCGCGATCGCCGTGATCTCAGAAGACGCTTCTCCGGCGCAGCACAAGAGAACCACGCCGTCAGAGCTCGACATCGACCCGTCCCTCCCAGCCCCACAGCGACGGACACTCAGTGACCTTCTCGCCGAGTTCAGTGAGTGCTTCTCCACGTCGTCGAAGGTGCGCCAAAGGACGGTTGCGAAACATCGAATAATCACTGATGACGACGCTCTACCGAGTCTCCGTGAAAGAAAGGGAAGTTATCCAGAAGCAAGTTCAGGAAATGCTTAATGACGACATTGTCCAGCCCTCAAACAGTCCGTGGGCTTCCCCAGTAGTCCTAGTGAAGAAAAAAGACGGAACCCTGAGGTTCTGCGTGGACTACCGCCGGCTGAATGCAGTAACAAAGAATGACGTCTATCCGCTGCCCCGCATCGACGACACCCTGGACCGGCTGCGCCACGCCCGATACTTTTCGTCGATGGACTTGAAGAGCGGGTACTGGCAGATTGAGGTCGACGAACGAGATCGTGAAAAGACGGCCTTCATCACACCGGACGGACTGTATGAATTTAAAGTGATGCCGTTCGGGCTGTGCACAGCGCCGGCAACCTTCCAGCGTGTTATGGACACCGTCCTTTCCGGCTTGAAATGGCAGAGCTGTCTCGTCTACCTCGACGACGTTGTCGTGTTCGCAACCGAATTCGACGAGCACCTCAGACGACTGCGAGCCGTGCTACGGGCCTTCAAATCTGCTGGGCTGACACTCAAGCCTTCGAAGTGCCGGTTCGCCTATGGAGAGCTGAAAGTCTTGGGCCACGTCGTGAGTGCTCAGGGTGTAAGCCCTGATCCTGCAAAGACGTCCGCTGTCGCCGAATTCCCCAAGCCATCGAACAAGAAGGCCGTCCGTAGATTCCTTGGGCTGTGCGCCTACTACAGACGTTTCGTGCGTGACTTTGCACAGATTTCTTCACCGCTGACGCATCTGACGAAGGACGACGTGCAGTTCCAGGGGGGAGAAGAGCAAGAACAAGCGTTCGACGAACTCAAGTGAAGGCTGCATTCGCCCCCTATCCTCGGACATTTTGATCAGTCGGCGGAGACAGAAATACACACGGACGCCAGCAATACCGGTCTTGGTGCGGTGCTCGTTCAGCGACAAGAAGGGGCAGATAGAGTAATTGCTTACGCAAGCCGGGCGCTGTCTAAGGCAGAACAAAATTATTCAACGACCGACAAAGAATTCCTTGCTGTCATCTGGGCGATAACCAAGTTCCGTCCGTACTTGTACGGTATCCCGTTCCGCGTGGTCGCAGACCACCACGCCCTCTGCTGGCTCACAAACCTCAAGGACCCGTCAGGACGCCTTGCTCGCTGGAGTCTGCGACTGCAAGAATTCGACGTAACCATTGTGCACAAGTCTGGCCGCAAGCATAATGACGCCGACTGCTTTTCTAGGGCCCCAGTCGAATCTCCTCCTGACAGCACCGACGACGACGATGACGCTCGTTTTCTCGGAGCAGTTACAGATACCGACATGGGAGCACTTCAACGAGACGACCCGGAGCTTCGCGCCGTGATCGACCACCTCGAACGTCAAGGAAGTTCCGTTCCGCAAGTCCTGGCCCGAGACCTGTCAAGCTTCGTTCTGCGGGGAGGTGTGCTCTTCAAGAAGATCTTCGGAACCAGCAACCCTGCCTGGCTGCTGGTTGTGCCTGCCAGCCTGCGAGAAGAAATCTTTTGAAGCATGCCACGACGACCCGACGGCTGGACACCTTGGCTACCGCAGGACGCTAGCCCGGATTCGTGACAAGTACTACTGGCCAAGACTCCCGAAAACCGTCTATCTGTACATACGGTCGTGCCATGAGTGCCAACGACGTAAGAAGCCTCCGACAAAGCCAGCAGGACTCTTGCAGCCGATATCTGCCCCGACTGCGCCCTTCCAGCAGGTTGGAATGGATTTGCTCGGGCCGTTCCCAACATCGACGCAAGGGAACCGGTGGATTATCGTCGCGACCGATTATCTAACACGATACGCCGAGACGAAAGCCCTTCCATCGCGAACAGCGGTGGAAGTCGCCAAGTTTTTCGTCGAGTCCATTCTCCTTCGACACGGCGCACCTGAAGTGCTGATCACAAATCGAGGGTCATCTTTCCTGGCACAGCTGACTCAGGAGGTACTTCGGCTCAGTCACACCAGCCATCGACGAACCACCGCTTATCACCCGCAGACCAACGGGCTAACAGAGCGGCTCAATAAGACCATCGCCGACATGATCTCCATGTACGTCGACGTGGAGCATAAGACGTGGGACGAGGTGTTGCCGTACGTTACATTTGCGTACAACACAGCGGTACAAGAAACCACAGGAATGACGCCGTTCCAACTGGTGCATGGCCGGACGGTTACGACAATGCTGGACTCCATGCTGCCTCACGTGCCAACCGACGATGGCAACGACGACGCTCAACTAATCTCTCAACGCGCGGAGGAAGCTCGTCAACTGGCAAGAATCAAGATTCAAAACCAACAGCGAGTCGACGCACGCCGCTATAACCTTCGTCGCAGGGACGTCCATTTCCAACACGGGGACCGGGTATGGGTGTGGACACCGATTCGGCGCCGCGGTCTCAGCGAGAAGCTTCTCAAGCGCTATTTCAAACCATACAAAATCATCCGACGCCTCGGCGATCTGAACTACGAAGTTCTACCCGACGGAACGCGCCCATCTGCAAGACGCCACCCACGACCCGAGGTGGTGCACGTCGTCCGGCTCAAGCCGTATTACGAACGATAGAACTTTGGACTCTCGTCAAAGAGTGTGGCTCGCGACTCTGCTATCGTTTTGTTGTGTATTTGTGTTTTACCTTTGTGGTGCATCGGGGCGATGCACTTTTTTTAAAGGGGGGAATAATGCCGCGAGCGCAGCTAACTAAGTAGGCAGCGCGCTCGTGGCCTAACGGTTATCGCGCGTGCCTTCCACGCAGAAAGCCCAGGGTTCGATCCCTGGCAGCGCCGCGTCTTTTGTTTATTCTTCCAATTTATTAGATTTCTGGTAATTTCGAGAACCGTGTTGCTCGTTCTAGGTGAGAATATTCTGCGCGCCGAATATTCCATGCCGAATGTTCCAGAAGCCCACGCGTGCACAAAAGGGGCTCCGCGTAACCAACCGGACTCAGTCTCGCCCCAGCGTTCGACTCTGCGCTTACGCCGACTTCGACTCCCGCGACGCTCTGTTATTATTTTCTGTACCCTTTTATTTTTGGCACAAGTTCGCCACATTAAACGTTTCTTTCTTCCTTTTTATTTATTGTTCTTTTGGTCACCACCCGTGACAATATTGTTTCCAGCACACAATGCAACTGGAGGTGCCTCCTCTTCCAACGTTTTTTTTCGCTTCCCTTCTCTGGACAATACACTAACTGATATCCATGTGGTTTAGGTGGTGCCAGATGATTTAAGTTGTCTTCTATGTTTTGTGTTTTATTTTTAATTTCTGGTAGCAAACCTCCCCTGAGAGTGATCCTTTTGTTTGCCAAGTCACTTCTATCCGTACCTGTTTTTTACGTTTCCTTTGTGACGTATCAACTAGCCAAACTACAATTTTAGTCACCATGGATTTCGATCCTAATTATATTGACGAGTAGGATCACTTGTGGCTCTGTTTTGGTTGTTGGAGCACCATAAAAATCCACACTATGTTTCATGGGAGTTACTTCAGCTCAAGTTCAAGTTCATTACCCTCAAGGGCATTCTTGTGCAATGCATTATGTGGGGAGAACGTACTAAATAGATTAAGCATTAATTTCACGTACACATAAACAATTGTTTATGTGTACGTGTAAAACAAAAAACAGTTGTAAAAATTATTTTAGCATTCAACTGGTTCTAGACTTTTCAGGAATGGAAAAATGAAATCTAAGTGTGTCACTGAAGCCCATTACATGTTACTATAAAACTGCCAAATTTGTTTATCAAAGAACGCAATAGTTTCACACAAAAATTCTAATTAGTTGCGGGACCCTCAATACATGTTACTAGAAAACTGCCAGATTTGTTTATCAAAGAACGCAATAGTTTCATACAAAAATTCTAATTAGTTGCGGGACCCTCGGATCCACCTATTCAGCGAGCCAGCCGTGTTTGCAGGTGTCGGTGACGACATCTGCTTTATCCCTTTAGTGTCCCTAGTCAGTCCCAAGCGGCGAGGCGGTGCCACTCGTAGATCTCTTGTATGCACTTCAAGGCATTGATCAGAAGGCGCCCAAGCGTACTTCGCCCCAACGTGCTCCTTTGCCCCACTTTTCCCTCCCAAGTTTTGGGCAGCTGGAATATCTGGCACAGCTTGCTCCTTCGAATTCGTCACTTTTGGAGGGAAACGGCAGAGGAAGAAATGGGTACAGAGCCTTAGTAATGGAACATGCGTGGCGTGGCGAATGCAGGTAGGGAACAACGAAAGAGAGAGTGTTCAATGTCTCAATCAGAGTCACGTGGTTAAGCGATGAGCTACCGTCTCCACAGTAGGAGTTGTGTCAAAGTATCCCGGTCACCAGATAAAAACGACGAACACTAAAAAAATAATTTTGTAAGTATTGGATTTTTAAACATTCTGAATTTTTTTGTGTACGTCCAATAACCTATGGTGCTGTCGTGTAACAAATACTCTACCTTGCCTAATTTCTGTGTCCATGCCCCTTTCAAGTAATTTCGTTTGGGTTCACAGCTTTCGTAAATCACACTGACACCTGCAGTGCACTTACGTGTAACTCATAGTTTGCAGATATCCGGAGGTTCAGTTTGTCATCGCATTCTATTCAGAGCCTAACCACATTCCACATTTTCTCTTTTTTTTTCCAGGTTCTGTAGTTGTTCATATAGACTTGATTGCTCTGGAAGTTATGCTGATAGACTTCCACATGAAAGCTGGATGGGACCCACTAATTAATTCTCAAGAATAAAGGTATGAACATGTTTTACTCCCTACTGCATCTTGTGTGCACTTCCTCAAAATTTCTTACTAACACGGTGTTCAAGCCCCTGTTTATCTCTGGGAGGTGCACTTTCTTAAATCACACTGGCGCCTGCAGTGCACTTACGTCTAACTCATAATTTGCAGATATCTGGAGGTTTAGTTTGTCATCGCATTCTATTCAAAACCTAACCACATTTCACTTTTTTGTTTTGTTTTGTTTTCCAGGTTTTTGTAGTTGTTCATATGGACTTGATTGCTCTAGAAGTTATGAAGATCGCCTTCAACATGAACGCTGTACGTTACCCACTAATTAATTATCAAGAATAAAGGTATGCACATGTTTTACTCCCTACTGCATCTTGTGTGCACTTACTTGAAATTTCTTACTAACACAGTGTTCAAGCACCCGTTTATCTCTGGGAGGTGCAATTGGCGGTAACATCTGAAATTAACTTGTGACAGCAGGCTTGAAGAAACTAGTTAAATGCAGCAACTCCATCTTCGTAGGTATTTTTCAAACTTCCCTTGCTAAAATGGTTTCGTGGCATAAGTCACAAGTTGGTTTCACTGTCTAGCATCTGCTAGAATTAAGCTGAGGTTCCTGCACTGCACAAGTTATGTGTAACTCATAGTTTGCAGCAATCGGGAGGTTTATTCTGTTGTCACATTCTGTTCAGAACCTAATCGCATACCACTTTTTTGTTTTGTTTTCCATGTTCTGTAGTTCTCCATATGAACTTGATTGCTCAGGAAGTTAGAGATTGCATTTCACGTGAAAGCTGGACGTGGCCTACTAATTATTTCAAGAAAAAAGGTATGAACATGTTTTACTTCGTACTGCATCTTATGTGCACTAGCTTAAAATTTCTTACTAACACGGTGTTTAATTATTTGTGGAAGACACAGTTGGCAGAAACTTCTGAAATTAACTCGTGGCAACAGGCTTGAAGAAACTCATTGGACGCAGCAATTCCGTCTTCAAAGGCATTTTCCGAACTTGCCTTGTTAAAATGGTTTCGTATCATAAGTCACAAGTTGGTTTCACTGTTTAGTGCCCTTCAGAGTTAAAATGAGGCTCCTGCAATGCGCTTACATGTAACTCGTAGTTTGCAGATATCGGGAGGTTTATTCCGTCATCGCATTCTGTTCATAACCTAACCACATTCCACTTTTTGTTTCCAGGTTCTGTGGTCCTCCATATGGACTTGATTGCCCTGGAAGTTAGATTGCCTTCCATATGAAAGCTATGCGTGGCCCACTAATTATTTCTCAAGAATAAAGGTATGAACATGTTTCGCTTCGTGCTGCATCTTACGTGCACTTGCTTGAAATTTCCTACTAAAACATAGTCTCGTGCGAATAGAAGATTTTGAGTTGGAAGCGAGTAGAGGAATTGGCTGAATATTGTCGATTTGAATATCGCATAGTTTTTCCACGCTTTTTACTATTATTGCATATTGCTTAGACGAAAACCCAGCTAAACTCGTGAAGGTTGTTTCACTTGTTCGTTTATAAGCCAAGTATATTCTATCGATATTTATGAACTGTGACCTCAGAAGTTCTGATGTCTTGAATTGGCAAGTAAACGATGGATTTGACATAAAATGAATCCTATAGAGATGCCCATTTGAGTGAATTTACAAATCTTGCTATATAAAATAATCTTTCTTTAGTTTGAGTTAAAAAATGAAAGCCGTTTACAATTCCCTGTAACGCCGGATTAGAGCGCAGCTCTTGAGGAGGAGGATGGAAGAGTACTGAGAGATAGGTGACTCCCTGAGGTCACGTGACCTCAGAGGGGGGGGGGGGGTCACGTGACCTCAGGGGTGGGGTCATGTGACCTCAGGGGGGTGACCCTCGTGAGGGTAACTCTCATAACCCTCATGACCTTTGTGAGGGTGACCCTTGTGAGAGTAACCCTCGTGACCCTCGTGAGGGTAATCGTTTTGTGGGTAACTAACTCTCGCAACCCTCGTGAGGATAACCCTCGTGAGAGCAACCCTCGTAACCCTCACGAGGGTAACCCTCGAGACGTCATTATGGGAAAGTTGCCATAATGCAACACGCGATTACGCCGACTTCGACGCCGACCAAGCCGGGAACGGGCACCTAAGAGCTGCGCTCTAAAAGAATGAATCGCGCATGAGGAACGCAGGTTGTAAGGGCATCTCTCCTAACATAGTATACTATTGCATAACAGTCAGCTTAATTTTGAAGCTTTTACTACGAAGTTGGTATACACATTCACAAAGTTTTCATTTATTTTCAAATACAACCGGCACGCGTGCAACATCCCATGTTCAATGTATGCTTTCCTTCCACGCACGCAATTGCGATATGAATACTTTCCCAAGTGTTTATCGTGGCGGGATATCCTGTTGAGTGCGCTTCTTACTGAGCACTCATGTAATGCAGAGAAGCAACACCCGCGAAGCTCGCTTCCACGGGTATTGCTTCTCCGCAGTTCAACGGTGCTCGGTAAAAAGCGCACTCAACGGGACTCGGCCGCCGTAACCAACACTTCGAAAAACACGAATAGTGCAGTTCTTCTCAAAGCTAATAAAGAATAGTGTATTATTCAAAACTACTGTTCGAAATTCCAAATATTCGCACAACCCTACTAACACGGTGTTTAATTTTGTCTGGGAAGCACAGTTGGCAATAACTTCTGAAAAATAACTCGTATCAACAAGCTTGAAGTAACTCATTGGACGCGGCAATTCTGCCTTCAAAGGCAATTTCCGAACTTCCCTTGTTAATATGGTTTCGTATCATAAGTCACAAGTTGGTTTTACCGTTTAGTGCCCGCCAGAGGTCAGCTGAAGCTCCTTCACTGCACTTACATGTAAATTATAGTTTGCGGAAATTGGGAGCTTTATTCTGTCATCACATTCTGTTCATAACCTAACCACATTCCAGATTTTTTTGTTTTGTTTTCCAGGTTCTGTAATTCTTCATATGTACTAGATTGCTCAGGAAATTAGAGATTGCCTTCCACATGAAATCTGGACAATGCCCACTAATTATTTCTTAAGAATAAAGGTATGAACATATTTTACTTAATACTGTATCTTGTGTGCACTTCCTAGAAATTTTAACACAGTGTTTAAACAGCTGTTAATCTCTGGAATGTGCAGCTGGCATTAACCCCTGAAAGTAACTTGGTCTCACAACCTAGTCACATTCTTTGGGCACTAGATATTTCATTTGTTTTGCATCAAAAATTAGTTTACGTGTTGTCTGTAACTTGCAGAGGCAGAAAGCTGTAACTCTCAATCACTGAGCTGCACGTCATGCGTGACGACGGGAATCGTTCCTACGCACAAAATTAGCTGGCGTGTTGTCTGCACCTTGCAGCAATGGCCAGAGCCTGTTGAACTCCTAGCTGCAGTGATTTAACAATATGGACATCTTAGTGAACAAAAAATATAGCAGTAAAATGCTATATTTATTGTTCACTGAGACGTCCGTTTTGTTAAGTCACTGTAGCTAGGAGTTCAACAGGCTCTTGTCGTCGCTGCAAGGTGTGGACAACACGCCAGCCAATTTCGTATGTAGGAACGATTCCGGTCGTCGCGCATCACGTACAGCTCAGTGATTGAGATTTACGGTTTTTGGCCGTTGCAAGTTACGGACAACACGCCAGCTAATTTTCGATGCCGGAACGATTTCCGTCGTTGCACATCACGTGCAGCTCAGTCATTAAGTGTTACGGTTTTCTGCCGTTGCAAGTTACGGACAACACGCCAGCTAATTTTCGATGCCGGAACAATTCCCGTATCTGTGGATCACGTGCATGAGAGTTACGGTTTTCTGCCATGCTTCTACGTGTGAAGTTACGGGCAAAAACCGTAGGGCCTCATTACTGTCATGCACGTAATACCTAGTTATAGCTGTGACCGTGATGCAAGACAACAGGAATTGTACCGGCATCAAAAATTAACTGGCAATTTCAGTAATTTGACGGGACTTTTTTTTACAGTATGTTGAGGTGCCGGCAAAAGCGGGAATCTCCATGACTCACCAAAGGTAGATTTAGTTAGAATTAAGGATGACCTAATGTGTGTGCTATATTTTATCATTTGCTAGTCGTACGCATTGTCAGCCGTTCCCATCGAAACAAGCGCCATTGAATGTAGGGGAATGGTGGACCCAGTGAAACATTTGAACCATTAGACCGCCTGGAATTTTCATCTGGAGTGTCTCGGCTAGGTAAACGATTGTAGCGGTAACCGATGAAAGTGGGACTGAATCCTGCATTGTTTGTAAAGGTTCTGTGGAGCGCGCTACAGTTTCAAACGCGTATATTGCGTAATTAGGCATCGTCCGCTCTCTTCGGTGTCAGTTGCTTGAGTCGGCGTGGTAAAAGTCTACTATGATGATAACAGACTGGCCTTCTGTCAGAAAAAGGTCACTGCGGAATGCCAATTTCATCGAAGCTTTCCGGTGGAATCACCAGGACCGCTTATCACGACTCCGGCAAATGATTTTTTTTTTAACTGCTAACCACGGCCACAAATCGTTGTTTTGAAGCGTGACGAAACCACGAAAACGAAAATGTACCGACTGTGAAGCCGACGTACGATACGTGTAAATACGACGCGGTTGCCCCGAAGGCGCGCATGCGCAAAGTGGCAGCTCGTCGGGGCGCGTGGGTCGCGCTGGTAAGGCAGCTAGCCAGGCTGGTACCGCTTGTCCTGTGTGCTTCTTCGTCTTTTTGTGCCGTCTTTTTTCCGCTATTTTGAATATTAATAAAGGAGACAATGGCGTATCCAGGGGGGTGTTCAAGGGTTGAAAGATCCCCGAAATTTAACGGTTTTCCTCTTTCCCCTTTCTCATTTTTCATAGTCACTTTGTTGTGTGTGTGTATTTTTTATGTTTCAGTTAAACATAAAATATCGCAAAAAAGACTAAGACAAGAAGCATACAGGACGAGCGCAATGTTAAAGCAATAAAAGTCATATGTGCTTTTTTTTTGTTCGACAACCCACTACGGCGATGGGCCGGGCCCACAACATTCCAAAACGAAACGAATATGACAACACTGTCCGTGGACTGCGTGAGCGGTAGAAAGGCAAGTCCGGCTCCGGCTCTCCGAAGAGCTCTCGCAAAACTCTACCGTGTTATTATTAACCGAAACCTTTTTTCAGGCTAGAAGGTGCGAATGACTCAGCTCCTGACGTCGCATAAGCCGCGAAACCTTGACTTTGAAGGACACTGTTCTCGCCTCGAAGAATGCAGGCGGCTTGACTAAAGTTGCCCTACTCTTTGAGTCTCAAGGACTCGACGTCAATATCAGGGTAGCGAAACAAAATTATAAAATAGCAATCCTCTGCCTTTGCGAACACTACAATGAAGAGCAAACGGGACGACAAAAGAACAAACAGATTAGCTTTTTTTATTTTTTTCGTCCAGTCTTTTATTTGTTTTCGGGGTTACTCGCCATTACTCCTTTCGTTTCAGTAATACACCAACCAAAATGTAGAAAAAAAGGCGGCAGGATATGCGTCGTGGAAGCAACTTTGAAATTCTCATAGTCACTTCGTTTCATAGCGTACCTAGTTTAATTTTATAATCGCTGCTGTGGGTGATGTTTATATTCTTGCGTTGAACGCGTGAGCCGCGAAAGTTTATTTACGTATATATACTCTCAAAAAATTAGTTCAATAGCCATATCTGTCGCCTGACGCTTTTGTCAAGAAAGAATATTGGCTTACAGCTTCAAGCGTGTCATCAACGTCTCCAACAGGGTCGGCACCAGAGTTTCGACCCGGGACCAAACCGAAACCGAAAGCCGGAACCGAACCGTTATTTTTAGCCGAACCAGAACTGAACCGAACCACAATCTTCGCCGCCATCTTGAAACTTAACCGAAATCGAACGGTAAAATATATAACAGTAACCTGTTCAAAACGGTTCACGGTATTTTTTTTCCAATATTACGAAATGTGTGTTTGAGAAGTAAAATTTCACAGATGTATTTTTATGTAGTCATCCAATTCCCGTATATCGTATAAGAAATTGTGGGTTTTCGTGGCGCTTTCGGATTGGCACTACGATTAATGATGTGTAACGCCGTCAGGTGACGTCATGGTGTCAAGACATGTTGTCAAATAATGTCACGTCACGTGGTCCCGTGACGTAGTCGCGTGACTTACCGCGCCAAGTCGGCACAAATTGAGAACGTCACGAGATGTATTAGCGTTGTTGACATCGTGACGTCAATGCCGTCACGACTGCTCACCGCGAGTCACATGACACCATGACGTCACGTGCCATCACGACTTCTCAGCGCGAGTCACGTGACACCGTGACGTATTCGATTGTCATGGGCACGATTCGAGCGCTCGAGTTCTTAGCGATCAGCATCGCCAAAACTTTCGTGTTAGCTCATGTTCAATCAAGATGAGAATAGCCGAACACTAACAATGTCTAAAGCTCAACCCATGCTTTATTCTTGACCAACCCCAGCGCATGATCATGATGTACACTGTCGGTGTGCAATTAGCGTTGATCACATCGCCGCTTGTTCTAATAGCGAGTTGAGGAAGTGAAAGCTGTTTCTATCCTTTATTTTTTCTGCGTCTGCCATTGAGCGGAGAGGAAGACCAATGGGTGTTTTTGCAAGTTATCAATGTCATGGGTTGTCTGTAATCGGTATTTACTGAAAGTACAAAAGTTGTTGCACGACCCATTTTACACGTGCAGATTATTGAGGCACTCAAACATGTTTTCGTTGTTGCTAAACTGTCTCAGAGAGTGGTCCCCGAGAATGGAAGCATTCAAAGGACTAAATATTGCTTATTAATCTGAAGATAAATACAACCACAAGTGTGTATGGCAGGGATACCTGAAAAAAATATTCTAGTCGCCTCAGAGGGAGAGCCAAACACTGGCATCCACTCGAATTATCGTAGTTTTGCTTAAACTTCACAGTTTTTGGGTACGCAATAAAAGAAAAGGAAGATTATTGTTAACAAATGACACAAAAATGATTGTCGAATTGGCACGCCGAAACGAAGGAGGTAGTCCCTCAGAAATAAAAACGTATTATCTGGAGGTGCATCGTAAAAAGAAAAGGGTGTACAGAGGGTAGTTTTAAAAACATACTCTATAGGGAGTATTCACTGGCGTCCTTAGCTGTGTGCGCGAATGCTGAGCGCGTGCTGACGGCGAGCTTCCACAATCCTTTTGCAACGTTCATTCCGCACCATCAAGTGTGCCGGTCTTTGCAGCCTATTGATGTGAGCTCGTTCTGAGCATGCGCTCTAAACAGCACCCACAAATATGGCGCCCAGTGAATACTCCCTATTGTAAAAGTTCCTCTGCTCCGCATCTTCGGCACAGACCAGACAGCGTGATACCGCAAAACTAGTCCCTTTGCAGAATCAGTCATGCCAAAAAGCGCGTTTTCGTGGTGTCAGACTGTCGCGCCGTTCATCACGACGCTGCACAAGGCAAAATGATTTTTGTTTTGAATACATGAGTTGCACTGAGCGCGAACTTTCTGCAGCGTGCATTGTGCACCACAGATTTCGATTTTCTCAGCGAAACAAAATCGCAATGTCCAGTAGCATATAGTGCGATGAAGTCACGTGGAAACCATGTTTAACAGTTCAGTCTTCTGGTGAAATGTGATGTTCTCAACACAATACTCCGTTTCTCTTAAAGGGGCGATGCAACGATTTTTGTACATTGCGCGAATACCGCTTAGAACAGATTCCTGACGTTAATGACCTATGAAACACGCGTTCGTTTTTTACCCCACGCAATAGGAGTCCCAGTAAAAAATTAAAGAACAACGAGCAGCCTTCACCCCCTCAACTCGCAGCCAGAACAAGCGGCCACATGATCTGGAGCCAAATATATGCCGCCAATGTTGATCGTAGCCACGCGCTGGGATTAGCAATGCACAGGACACGCGCCGAGTTCCAGACATTGTCATGGCTCGGCTATTGTCGTCGTTGCAGCGATTGGACACGGGCCACTACCCGAATGCTTCTTGAGCTAAGTAATTATCACGAGCCCAAATCAAGTGCCCACGCAATGCTCGGGTCCAATCTATGAACAGCATTCAAACATCGTCATATAGGTGTACTGCGATTCCCACTTTACGTCATCAAATTTCGCAAAGAAGGGATTGAATGAAAATGATCGCTTTTGTCTCTGAAATTACACCGCAACAAAAGAGTTTCTTGGCCAGTCATTGCGTGCGAGTAACCTTGAGTGCCTCTAGTGCCAGTAAGCTCGTGTAAAGTGAAAAACTTTCCAATTGAATATCGTTGCACCGCCCCTTTAAAGTGTGAGCGTAGCAGAAGCTGCAAGTGCGAGCTCCGGGCTTTCAGCCTCTGTGCCAAGCACGTGCACTCGTGAAGTGCAAACACTTTGCGCTTGTAGCATCGGCTTCGAGGGTCCCTGCAAAGCGTTTCCGACCATTTGTTTTAATTTGCATCGCGTTCGCTCGAACCAGTGTGTGGGACTTTAGCAACACATTAAACATAAAATAAACAAGAAATCGTATGTATTTTAAACATGATAGGTTAAAGAAGTTAAAATGTTTAGCACATTTTTTTTGTTGATGACGTCCTTGATCTGAACCAATACAGAGCCGAAATGACAAGAGCGTCTAACAACCAATCGCGATCTTCCTTAGCGTGAGAAATTAACATCCAGTTATGAATTGCGAACGCCCCACAAATTTACGGATGTTCCAAGCAAACATTTGAGTGAGAGTCACGTGCTTGAAAGGATCATAAGCATTTTCACCTCGAAAGGATCAGAAGCACTTGCACCTATTCAGCCGGTCCTACCTCTACATTTTATGTCGTCATTATCTGACGCTCTACACCAATGTCGTCACTGAACGATCGTGTTTGACACTGATAGGCACGCCTTTCCAAGCAGCATTTAGAGTTCTTGTCCCTTTTCACTGCCCCTTTAAAAAGTCACTAAAAGAAAAAAAAAAAGTTTATTTTAGCCAGACTTGTAGGGACACGTGTGTCAAAAAAAAAAATTTACGCGAAATTTTTTTTTCTTTTGTAGAGCAATATTGATGGGGCGAGACGACATTTAGTTGGTAGCCACAGCCTTTCCATTTGTTTTCTTTTTCGGCTTTTCGAACGCGTGGAGGCGAGGTGGATCGGCTTGGCCATTACGTTGAGGTGTAAAGAGTGTATGACCATCTCGGTGAGGGGGAAAGTGTGTATGACCGCTCCGTGGCACCATGAACTTTGCGCGCAGAATTTAAAACAAATCTCTCGCCGTCAATATTGCTGTAATCGTTTTTCGGGTAAGCTTCATTTTTTGACACGCGTGTCCCAGCCAGTCTGGTTAAAAAACTTATTCTTTTTTTTTCAGTGGCCCTTTTAGTTAAAACAAAGTACAGCGAAAGAGGATGTCTAAATTGTAAAGCTCTGCAGAATTCTGTGCCATCATTATCCGACGCTCTAGACCATTGTCGTCACTGAACTCTTGTGTTTGACACTGATAGGCACGCCTCGCGATGATATGCGGCAGCCTAATTAAATGTTAGAGCGCGCACGACTGAAAAAGCAGAGTTAAAAAATATAAAGCCTCAAAACAAGTGCGCGTAAAACCGAATAAATTAGCCTCCCAAGACAGTATTCTGCCAAGGTTCGAGCTTGTGCAAGCCGATGTTCAAAAGTGATTTCAATTAGAAATATATCGTCTGTTCTTCGCGCAATTTCTTTGTTATTAGGAACATCATTACAAACATCTCTATTAGGGAAATACGGATTATAAACGACCAAGTCCTCAACAGTTAGGAGCCCGACATTTTAAAACCGATTTAGTTTCTTTATCAGGGGCGAAGCAGCTGCACGTGGAGAACAGCAGCTCCTTTTACATCTACGGTGTGTCGTTTGCTTCACTCAATTTTTCTTCTTCAAGTGCCCTGATCCGTTGGCCTACGGCGATGGTTAAGTGCGTGTCGAACTATTTAGCCAGACATATTGAAACGTCGGGCTTCTTGTTTAGGACTTTTTTTGGTGGTCTGTATTTTTCAAAACCTAACCAGACGGAGTTCCGTCAAACGTGTTTACGTTTAAAACATGCATCTCTATCTAGTTCTTTTTTGCAGTAGTATGGCGTCGTGTAAGTTATTATTAAGAAGAATAACATTAATTATCTCTCCTTCTGCGATATTAGTGTATTTGCCTTTGGATCTATAATGTGAGCAAATAGACCCTTTTTGCATACCCCGCGACCCGTTCTTTCGCACTGCCAAACAGTGAACAAAAAAGCACGTTTCCGCAGACTCAACGTATGGCGTATTTTCGAGTATTGTCCTCCTGGGTCGGTCTCAAGTGGTTATGTGAACTTCATGCAGTCAAATGTATTGATGACAATAAAAATCGTATTTTAATACTGCCTGAAAACAACGTAAATAAAGGTCGATCACTCTCAAGATATACATCATAAGTAAATACACACCCAAATTATATGAAATATGGTCTGCCAATCTTTTCCGGTGTTGTTACCCTCGTTAGGCATGTCTATTGATTTGGGAGAACCTTGGACATTGTTCTGAAGTTGATTTAAATAACACATGTGTTATTGACGCATATTAAATTTCTAAACCTAAAGAAGTTTGTTGCATTTTTATATGTGATGAGCAAACATTTTACGTGTCTGTGCCCGTATGAAATTGTCAGATAAGGCCCTGATATATTTTATATACGGCCTTATTTGATAATATAAGCAGTCAAATACTGCCAGATTTGGTCATTTAAGTGCGTAAATATGGTCATATATAGCCATATGCGCGTGCAAATATAGCCCCTGATAATGATATATGGGCCCGTTTCGGTCGCGCAAGCAATAAGTCATACGTACTCGCCAAGACACTAGTTGATTGATATATATTGCATGAGTCTCATCTAATTGGTTAACAATTGTTAATACCCTTAAAGTGAAGTTATTCCAGGTATTTGGACCAATTAATCAATCGCGCATTTAAAAGATTGAACGACAAATGAAATTTGGATGTATGTTTGAGGTGTGACAATATGACGAAGTGCATAAGATTGGAAAGTGCGTTAATCAGATAATGGATTTTAGATCGTAGCTCTTAGGCGCCCGTTTCCGAGTTAAGCGGTGTCGGCGTCGCCATCGGTGTAACCGCCCCGCTAAATTTAGCGAGAAATTGAATTGTTACGTATGTCACGTGACGTCAATTTTCCTGCTAAATCTAGAAGTGAAACTAATTTTGTTCATGTTTCCCTGCTATATTGAGCGGGGAAACACGAACCGTTAGCTTACTGAAGATGCAAGACGCTACTTCGTCGTCCCGAAACATTTTCTCTTCGAACGGCTGTTAAGCCGTTGCGCCCAGAGTACCGCAGCATCATTCAAAAACCGTTCGCGCAGCATCGCAACATTCCGTTTGCGAGCGCTTCAATTCATCGTGTGTTGAAAGTCGGAAGATGTGCTCTCCGTGGTGTCTTTTATGTGTAACTCTTTTGTAAAAAAAAAATTGAAATTTAAAAACGCGAACCTAAGAGTGTACACATAATTTTAAATTTATTTTTAAAAAATATATACATATTTATTTATCTATATATTTGTGGACATCATGCGCAAAAAATATAGACGCGCTTATTTTTTCGTTTAAATTTATATTGTGGGTTATACAGCGTAAAACATAGTATCTTCAAACTCGCATCGCTTCGGGTCACATTTGAGCTGTACAGCTTCTTTGGAAGTTCAAAAGCTGGACTTCATAGAGCTGTATGTTCCCTCGGTATTGGCAGCAGGGTAGACGCTATGCGTGTTTTAAGTCAATCGTGTATCCGGTTAGGGTCACGTGCCTACAACTTAGAAGCTGGTGATAAGGCAGAACACGGCACCTGCCTTAAGCCCAGGGCCCACGTAGCATTCACTGCACTATCAACCTTGGGTACAAGGGACAAATTCTCTGGTTGTGGTCATTGTTGGAATCAGGACCAGGTCCTGGTTGGGATGCCTTTAGAAGATAAGCCTTCTGTGTGTACACTCCCGCTTTGGCCTTTCCTTCTCTCCTTTTCTCTCTCTTCCTGAGCCGAAAGTGTGCAAGAAGGTGGGTGGTCACGTGGTTTGACGGATGACGCATTAGGCGTTTGCAATCGCGGAATGCGTTTTGCGGGATCTAGTTTGGCGTGCCGCGTGTGTTCGCCCTGCGTGGCTGCCGCAGATTTATGCTTCTGCAAGCGATTTCTTCATGAAGCCCAAGCATATTTTGTGATGTGTTTAGTGTTCGGTTCTACAAATGACAGCTTGTGCTACATCGTGTTGAATCTTCTTGGACACCTTCCTTCTCCTTACACCTTTCAAGTCCCGTCTCGTCAAAGTAAGTGCGCTGCAACCTACTTCGCGACAACTGATCGTTTTCTTAAAAGATACTTTTCCAGATTACCTATGGAATTAAGCCGTGTCTATCTCCTGGCAGCCGGGAGAATAATTTCTCCGAAATTCTATAATCATGTCTTTTCGACCGAAACTAGGGGTTATTCTTATACTTTGGTGCTTCTGAAGCGCCGTAGGAATATTTTTGGTTTGTGTTCTAGTTCATTTTTGTTGCTATTGGACTCGTTCACCGCGGCCGCGTTTCTCGCTCGGCTCCATGCAACGCTGTGTCGCGCGCCGTGCCCACCGCGGTAGCTCTTGCAAGAACAGATTTTCCTTCTTTGGTGCTTTTGTAGCACGTTGCGATTACTCTTTTTTTTTTGTTTTGCTAGTTTCTTTATCGTTTTTCTTTAGCGAATTTTCTGCACTACGGCCATGTAACCGTGTTGCTCCATCGCCTCCATGTCGTACGTCGTGCCTTCGGTGTTCGTTCTTGTGCAGCAACATACCGTGCGGCTCAACGAGTGCGCAGCTTGTGAGGAATGTGGCGCATTTTTATTAGCCCAAGCGATTTACAAACCGTAGGTACGTGATTTGGCGAGAGGCGAGACAAGCGACGGCGACCCCCTTCGCTGCCGCTCGGTCACTCGCGCGACGAGGCAAACTGCATGAAAGCGACAGGAGCAACGACCAAGGCGATTAACGCTAAGTTTTCTAGAAATCCCAAAACCAAACTACGCGACAGACGACAGTGAAGGGTGAAGCGCGTGTAAGCGGTTTAGCGAGCGACAGCAACAGCGACGGGAGTCGGCGACGAGCGACGGAGATTTCTCACGGTCGCACGTCGCGTCGCTTCTCAAGCAGCACAGAGTTGGCCAGGCTTCGGCCAATGGCTGGCAATGGTCCTTGGCCAAGTGGCCAGACAGTGGCCAGAGACTGGCCGGTGACTGGCCTTTATCTGGTCATTGGCCAATGGCCACTGGCCATCAGCCATCGGCCAAGCATTGGCCAATGAATGGTCACTCTCTGGCCACTGGCCAAAAGACCATCGTCAGACATTGGCCATTGCTTGGCTAAAATCCGCTCTGCTCGGGTTGGTTTTTGGATTTCTAGAAAAAGTCACTTGTCGCCTTGGCCGCTTGCTCCCGTCGCTTTTATGCGGTTTCCCTCGTCGCGCGAGTGACCGAGCGACCGCGAAGCAGGTTTTCGTCGCTTGTCTCGTCGCCGTCGCTCGTCCCGTTGCTCACTAAATTGCTTACTTGCGGTTTAGCCTTTACACACGGTACTCGGCGGCAACAAGGAAAACGGCCCGCCCCCAAGATCAACTTTTCTTCCCTCTTCTGTTCAACGAAGCTTCTTCAACGATTTGAAATCAGCACACACTAGCAACGGACGACCGCGTACCAAGCCAGTCAAACCGCGACATCGAAGATGGCGGATCGACGGTACCGTACGAGCCGCCATCTCGATGTCGCGGTTTGATTGGCTTGGGTACGCGGTCTCGTTGCTAG
>JABSTQ010007545.1:0-23492 GCA_013358835.2 Ixodes persulcatus
GATGCAAACGCGGGGTTCCACCAAAATCCTATAGATGACGCCCCCCCCTAGGATGTGTACATTCGGAACTCCCTTTGGACGCTATCGTTACCTCCGGCTTCCGTTTGGTATAGCGCCAGCTGCAGAATTAAAAAAAAAAAAAAAACGTTAAGCCAAATGTTTGAAGCTTTGCCGGGAGTACAAATCTATATAGATGGCATCTAAGTCTGGGGCTCCTCTAAAGAGCAGCCTAACGCACAGCTTCGAGACACTCTGCAGGCGGCGAAGTACGCCCGCTAGACGTTCAATACCAGCAAGTGTGCATTCAGTGTGACGGAGCTTTCGTTTTTGGGTGACATTATCAGTCAAGTCGGAATAAGTCCAAGCCCTAGCTTTGTCAGCTGCCTAAATGAAATGCCGACACCCACGGATAAGGTAGCGGTGCAGAGGATGCTCGGTGTAATCAACTACTTTGGCAAGTATTTAGAGCACCTCACGACAAAGGCCTTGCTCTTGCGGTAACTGATTAAGCATGACACGGTGTTCCAATAGACAGACCAGCACGCAAAAAATGGACCGCCTTATGCGAAGCTCTCAGTACTGCACCGCTTCTCGCTTTCCGATAATCCTCTTTGATCCATCAAAGCCACAAACGATAACGCAATAAACACCGGCTCAGTTGAGCTGCCCGGCACAGAACATGTGAGTCACTACGCAACTGATACAGACGTAGCGTCCTCGTTAAGCCTTATGGAGCTCGATTTGCTCGATTTATGGCCGCCATAATGAGATGCAGGCGATGGAGGAACTATTTGCTCCCCTGCTTCAGGGACGAAAGTTTCTCCCTTCTAAAGGAACATAGATTACAAGACCGTTCCTCCCCTTAGGGAGGACTATCGATACACTTTTTTAAGAGTGTGTGGTCGGATCGGTCATATCACACGTTAGTATTCATCTCGCTTCTCTCACCGACAGAAGAATCATAGAAACTGATACCGCCAGCAGCGCTAGTTTCAGAGCGGCTGATACATAGGACACCTATGGTTCCCGCAGAGTCTTTAGCTGCCCTCCAATCAGACTGCCTATTTCAAATTAATACTCGGCCTTTGTGACGCGTACCACTGCTGCGGGGGTCGGTATTGGTTTACTACGGTTGATCGAATGCCATTTCGTCGAACCAGGTTTAAGAGAACGGGCATAATTTTTCGAAGCACGGTTTAGAGAAAGCAGAGCTTCAGTTTAGACAAAAGCCGTTTATCGAAAAGTGGACGCTATTTAAAAAAAGGATTTTCTACTTCGCGCGTGTATCCCTGGTGCAAGCCCCCTGCTGCGCTCCCACCGCTTCTCGACGGCAGTCTGCAGCGGCTCAATACGAAAGTGTTAGCTCACCTGACTTATCCTTACACGGCGCTTCGCGGCGACCAAATTCACTAAAAGGAGACTCATCGCCATTTTTTCTAAAATTGGCTTCTCTATAAAAGAATTCAATGAACTGGCGTCGGTAAAACTACGTTCGCGAAAATGAGCTTCTCTAAACCGCATGCCTCTGGTCGGAATTGTTGTGGCAGCTTTGATCGACACGGGGCCGAGTATATCGCTTATAGGAGAAAACGCGATGGAACGCTGTAAGGCAAAAGGGTTGCACCTCCGCGATACAGCGGCGCGTTTATAATTGGCTTCCAGTTCAGAAACATCCACGAGCGAGGCACTAAAACTACAGGTAAAAAACAACGGCAAGAAACGACTCCAACGCTTTGTGTGTACACCCGCACTTACCGTGCCGACGGTTTTTGTCTCGCATTGATTACCCGCGAGAAAAGGATTCTTAATTTTCTTGACGGAAGCTACCAATTGGGTCATGACGCATTGTTCACCTCTTTCACCACACGGGAGGATTGCATTGGTTGAGTTCAGGCATGTGCGTCGACGTTCGCTTCGCCATGTGTCGTTAAAGCGTCTTTGCAGAGCTGTCCATCTACTAACTGAGAAAAGCGACAATTTGAGGTGTTTCTGGAAGCATTTTTATTAATGTTCCCAAGCATCCCGCTAGGACACATGCCCTGCATCATCGAATCGACACCGGTGGCCCTCGGCCGCTACGCTCTAACCCGGGACCGCTCAGCGTACAACCACGAGCACTCCTGGAAAACGCGCTACAAGACATGCTGGACACGGACGTTTCCCGTAAGTCTCAAATCCCATGGGCGTTCCCTATAGTGCTAGCTCGGAAGACGGATGGACAAGCGCGACTTTCGCTTGAATGACTTATGCGCTCGTAACGCGTACCTATACACATTTACTTTGTTAATGATATACCAAACAGAAAATGCCAGCTTTTCTTCCTCGCTCGATTGCAGTCGCGGCTTGCAGTCAAGGCTGTACCCACTGATATTAAATGACCTGCTTCCACCTTCTACAGCGAATTCTGTGAGTTAGTATTCATGCTCTTCGGCCTCAGCAACTCACCGGCCAGCTTTCAGCGCCTAATGAATATAGTACTAGGTGATGCCCGACAACATTTCGACATGGGTTACATGGACGATGCTGGCATTTTGTGGCGCACGTTCGAGGAACAATTTAACCACATAAGCATCATCCTGAAACGCATGCGACAAACGGATTTGACAATTCACCTAAGTAACATGCAGTTAGCTGCACCTAAGGTGAACGAACTTGGTTTCGCAATATATAATGGCGCGCTAAGACCAAATAACAATAAATTGAAGGCAAAAGGTTGAATACCCACCGACCGGTGATGTGAAAGGCCTGTAATGTTTCCTGAAATGATTAGGTTTTGCATACATTTTACACCGCATTCTGTTGAGATATCACGACCCTTAAACGATTGTTGATTAAGGGTGCGTGGTGGCGGTGGAAAGAGAAACAAGACACGTGACTATTTTACTGTGTCAGGCTATTGCACACGTACCTTATCCGAAACTTCCTAATCTGGACCGACCTAATATACCTCATTCAGGCTGATGCCCGGTTATGGCCTTGGAGCCGTTCTGCTTCAGGAACGTGATGGCCAACTGCAAGCTGTGGTGAGCGGCAGTCATATACTATCACCACCTCATGAGAGCTGCAACGTATATGAACTAGAATATCTCGCATTATCTTCAATCTTAGAAATTTCGGCAAACATCTGGATTGCGCGTCATTTAATAATATGTAGCGATAACCAAGCGCTCTCCTTCCTTCAATAACTGGAACATTCAGCTGGGCGTTTGGCTTGGCGGTCTATCACGCTGCAAAAATACACTATTAATATATAGCACATACCAGGTTGGCGGAACATTGTAGCCGACGCTTTGTCTCGTGCAGTGGTCGTGGAGCTACAGGAGGAGGAGGACTATGAGTTCGTTGGTGCTGTGATTCTCGAGTGACGATTGGGAACAGTGGTGTGCTAAGAACTACGAGCTGCACAGCCAGCGCTGGGAAAGTCTATGCGTATATTGTACATAAAGTACGACTTCAAGTATGTTTAGAAACTTGTACTTTACTTAATTCACAATATTTCTGTATATACTCGTACTTTACCTAAAATACTTAAAATATTCTTTGTTATGTTACTATCCCAGAAAAGTACAGCTCCCGACTTGAAAGTTCACTCCCCAAATTTGTTCTGGATTAAATTAAGCTCTTTTGTGGACAATGCGCTCGTGTCCTAGGCTTTCCCAGTAAAATAGAGCGAAATCTAAAAAAAATATAAAATAAAATAGTGCATCGAATTCGACATCTGATAATTTCTGTGAGCAAAGTAATATTGTCTACAAGACCGGCACAAATAACTGCCTTTAAGTTGATAATTTTAGGTAGCTATCCAGCAAGAGTAAAACTACTCTTTGTCTACTCGACTTCATCCAATATTCACCGCCATTTCAGGAAATAACTGATGAACCCCCAATTACCCCGGAGCACGGCATACTAGTTAAAATGAAGCACTTTTGGGGGGAATGAAAGCGCATCATGGACTGACTGAATAAATAATTAACAAAAATGAGGTGCAGATGTTAGGGCACCCGCCCTCTGGTGGGCATCTTTAGTACGAGATACACTGGCTGCAACTGGATATCCGGGCCCTCGTCACCAGGTTTTCCTAGATCTTGCTGGTCTTGCTGGTTAGGCAGCTCACCCACCGCAACTAGGATTGGGGGGAATTGGGAGGGAGGTCTGGGGTTTAATGGAATTCCCTTACCTGACGGTGCAGTGTGCCTGTAGACGGTCAGAAATTACAGGTGGCGGGGTATTGAGGAGGCTAGATGGCGTGAAGTTGGGTGTTGTGGTGATATCTGTTGGTCGACAGTCTTCGGAAGATGGGGGCTTTATCTCTTTATAGTCTTGGGTGCGGTGCCGTGTTTTTTCTTTTGCCGGGTATTTTCTTCAATTGTGAAGGTAGAGGGATGCCATATCGGCAAACTTGATGAGCAGGTCGGTTGTGGGAGCAACGAGTGAGGTTGTACACTCTTGGGTAATGGTCCGGTGTATATGCGGGCGGGCACTGGCATGTGGTGCCCATTACCTTTAAGAGATTTGTGTCTGGGTACCCAGAAGATGTGTTGATGAGCTGATGGGCTATGGCCGATCTGGGTTCTTTGTGGCCTATAAGGGACAGATGCAGGTGACACGTGCGCCGGCTGCCAAGGGTACCTTGAAGCCTCGTGCAGAACTGCGACCAGTTGTGTCGGCTGAGGAGTTTGGCATATTTTTGTCGTTTCTTGTGTTATATTGGCTATGGGAAGACAAAGGTTTCGATTGGCCTCGCCGGGCCTCGCCTAGGTTTAACAGGTGCGCGTCAATTTCGCGGCAGTTTTGGGTTAACGGTAATTCCTTGGTATGTTTTTAGCTGCCACAACATTTGTGTTGTCCATTCTTCAGTCAAGTGGTTAGGGCTCTTTGGTGTTGTTTTCATTAAGTTTTATTCCAATAGGTGAGACGGGAAGCGCCTATTTTTGTTGTGCAATCTTGTGAAGGGGGGCTGTAGGTCTATGATATAATGGTCACTCCCCAATGTTTCTGTGAGACATTCCCAGGTTGGGTATTTGAGTTCATTTATTAGCGTTAGGTCCAGAGTAGTGTCGCATCAGACACAATTATACAAACGAGTGGGGACATGTGGGCTATTATGCAAGGGAAGATTGTTCGGTCTAATGGCGTCATCGAGTTGCTGTCTTTTTTTGTTGTCCCTATCGTAAACCCAGACTCTGTGATACGCGGTGAAATGACCAATAATCACCAGTCCATGCCCTTTTGTTCTTTGTCTGACGGTCTTGAAGTGGCTGTCATTTTCGTTGAGGGGTGACGATGGGAGGTTTATACATGTTTCGGATGAATAGGCTGTCTTCTCTCTTTTTTTTTTTGGGGGGGGGGATTAATTCTACGAAAACAAAGGTCAAAAGTTGTGAGGAGCATTTGCGCCGTCTGGCTTGTCTAGACTAAACTAGTGTTCGTTACTTTAACAATGTAATGGATTACCACTACAAATTATCGAGCCTCAAAGGTAATGGATTACCACTACAAATTATCGAGCCTCAAAGGTAATGGATTACCGCTACAAATTACTTTCGCTGTAAAGTAACGGATTACTTTACTCGTTACGTTACAAATTACTTTCACGTTACTTTTTCCGTACACTTATCCAGGGAACAATACAAACAATTTTGGATATTTTCAAAAATGTTCTTCAACAATATTTTTCATTTCTCATACATCCGTATTATGGTATTTCTTGTAAAATAAAATATTGTATTTAAGAGAAAGAAGGTAGGTTCGCTCCGTTCACCTGTAAGCTGACAAAACACCTAAAGCTGCAACTCCACTCGCCATCCCACTAGCTTACGCCCTCTGGGAATGGTACCTGGAATTGTGCAGACAAAGCTAGCAGTGCGCATGCTCAGTAGCAGCGTCTACCTCCGCTGCGACATTCGGAGCAAAACAAGCGATTTACGAAAGCTCCCTTTTGACTCGGGTGTTTCGCATGATCTTCACAAGAAAAGAAAAACTTGGTTCTAACGTTACAATGTGTAGCCAATGCAGAATGCAGGTGACCCAGCTTACCTTGATGTGTTTCCGTAGATTAAAGTTTGTCGTTCTTGCTGATGAGAATGTTTTTTTGCAAGCAAAGTATGCACTGAAACTCTCGTTTCTCGTTCTCCTTAATACCATGACTTTTGAACATCTCATAAAGAGGTGGCCATGGGGACTACGGACACTCCATGTCCCAAAAACTCGACCAATCAGAGGAACAATGGCGGTTACTCGTTATGGATCGTTCATCGGTTGTCACATTCATAGCAATATTTGCGGAAGCCAGGTGAGGGGAGGGCATAGAGAGCGAGAGGAGCGGCGGCCATCGGTCTCACAAAACACAACAGGATCACACCACTTTTACGCGTTCCCTCTCTCGTTCTCTCTGTCAGCACTCGTTACATGACTTGACAGTTGAATGTGAAGTAGGGAGTGGACTCGACCACCATGCGCAGACAAGCAAACCGAAAGAAGTATCGTCCATACCCTCGACGACAATGCTCTTTGCCTTGTTTTGAGCGCAGGAGCGTGCTAGTATGGCTAGACGCGCGAGAGGCTAGACGATGTAGCCTCTCGCGCGAGGCTACATCGTCTGTTACGCGAGTTGTGAACCCGAGAATTGAGGGGGCACGGACCCGCGTTGGATTTCAGTGCAGGTGGTAGCTGACGTCGAAGAAATTGGAAAGGATGAAATTATGTAAAATACAACAAAAAAAAAATAAACACGAAGAGCTTTCTCCTGCCCGGGAAAAGAAGAAAAACACGATGGAAGACGACGGACAACCTACTCTTCGTTGACTTTTTAGATCTTTGTTTTTCGTATATTTATACATGCCTTGTCCGTTTTTCTAGTGGTTTGAGGGACCGGTCATAAAAAAATCATGTTTTCTTTTCGGCTAGTCTCTCCTTCTTGATGATCTCTATATTGTTGAACTTGCCCTATTTATGCTGCTGAATGTTCTGCTTCAGTTACCGTATTATTTTCATAGTTTTAAGAAGTAACGAGTACCTAAAGTAATCCGTTACCAATATTTTTAACAAAATTACATTACAAATTACTTCCGAAAAAAGTAACGTGGCAATTACAACATTACTTAAAAAAATAACGAATTACTTCCCAAGTCTGGTCTGGACCCTAACGGCCGTTTGTGCGGCCGTTTGTGCGTCCGGATCGGTGATGTACGTGGTGTACACCTTGAGAGTTATCTGATCTGTGCCAGTTTCGTGAAGAGCTATGACGGCCGGCGAAGGTATGTTTGCAAACAGGGATAGTGAATTTTGCTTGCCGCGGTATCAGCGACGATTTTATTGCCGAATCCTTAGTGGTGTTGGGGAGACCCATTAGGGTTAACCACCATGTATAGTTCCCCTTCATCGCCGGAGGACGTGGTCCTAGATGGGTCACTGGGGGCGGGTTGCTTGGTCTTCATTCGCGTTTTGCGCTTTACTGTCTCGTCGGCTCCCTTCCTTTTCTCAATCACAACGATACGGCGTTTTATTGTTTGGCCAATGTCGTGAATTATTTTTTCCAGCCTTCCACTGTCTTATAGGGTTGGGAACACGGCGGGCTGGTGTGTTGGTTTCGGAGTGAGTGTTGCTTTGCACAGTAATCTGCGCCTGTGCCTTCGTGATTGTTACTAAGGGGGTCAATTGCTCTTCGATACGACGTTCTAACTTATCGGTGCGATCATCTTGCACTGTAAGTTGTTTTCTTCGTTTCGCATTCTCCCTTTCAAGTATTTTTATGCGAAATTATTATCTTGCACAGGGGCTGGTTGTGCGTGCAATCATTCAGGGCAGTTTCTAGGAGTGGGGAAGGGGGGCAACAATTGCGGGCCAGCTTTCCTGTTCCGAAGGGAAGGGGCGTCGTTGGGTGTTGCATACTGGACAATTGAAACACTAAAAACACTCGCCTTGTATGCTGTACAATTGAAACATTTAATTACAGGTGACTGTCTGTTTAGTTAAAAAGGTTACATATACATCGCTTTATTCTGGTCAATTTTTACTCAAATCAAAATGTATCTCTGTTGAATGAATGTGTCTTCAAGTAAAAAGCATTTGTGCAGGAAATAATTGTGCGACGAATTAGATAAAAAAATCTCTAAAACTGTTTGAAGAGAGCATCATCGCAGCTAACGGCCTTCAAATATAGGAGTTGTTCGCCTCACCTCACCTGACCACCCTTTCTTCAATTTTTGCACGCCTCCCTTTGGTAAGATTTACCTTATCTTGGCGCGCTCCGACTTTTGGCTAAATTCAACCATTACAAATAAGCCTATTGCATACCACTATACCCTAATTTTTAAGTATAAACGGTGTAATGACCAAATTAAGGGTGCTGAAACGTTAGCCATGCATGTAAGAATGAAACACCTATTTCTCTCTCTTCAGAACATAAGCGGTTTTAATGAATGCCAAGGCGCCTGGACTTCCGACTTCCCAGTTGGGCAAACAAGGATAGTAGAACCTTAGAGGAAAGATGGTAAACTACCTGGTTCCCGGTATTCCTTTTTGCGTGATGCATAAATTAAGGAAAATGCTACTGACCAGGCTAGTATCGGGTTCCGAATCTCACCTTTTCGACACGAACTCATTGTGCGCCGCCATGTATATATTAACTAACGCAACCGCGTTGCCTTGGAATTGCCGTCGAAACACGGTTCTCTTTTTTTTTCTTCAAGGTTTCCTTTATTTCTCCTTTTCACAGTCTCAGGTGTTACATTATGATTAATTGTCAACAGTTCGCCTGTATACTCAGTGTTACTTAGGAAACTCAGCCAATGGGCGCCGCTACGTAAATATGTAGCAAACAACCGTGTGACCACGGCATTGGACTGGCAACAAGGCTGTTTGCTTCATTTTTAAGTGGCGGCTCCCATTAAATTATTTTTTTTCCTAATAATAGTAAGTGTGCAGGCCAGCTCGTCATAATCAAATCGTAACACATGAGCCTTCGGTGAAGCAAAATTAGGGAACTTTCCAGTTGAAAATAAATCGACAGTAGGAGAACGTCGAGAGACTGAGAGGACACTTTCTGGCCACTCCCACTTCCGTTGTACTTTGATCAATAGAGAGTTTTAGGGAACCGTTTTTGCACATCCGATACGGTACGATGGGCCCTCCGGTACGAAGTGCGCATGCGCTTGTGTTCCGCGATCTTACCGTAATGCGCTGCTCGAACCGTAAGGCACGACCGGCACGACCAATGGCCGACATGGACGGTCTCGCTTGGTTAGCAAAACGGCTATTTCGCCGGCGGAGAGAGCGTGCCGTGGCTTCAAACATGAATAAAATAACTCGTGGTAGTACCTAGCAGGAGCGCCATATGTGACAATAAGTGCATAAAGTTAGAATCAGCAAATAAAAAAAAAATACAGATCAAAACGCAATAAGACATCCTCGGTAGAAATAAATTAATGTTTAGCAGCAGCGAATATTGTCTGCTCAGTGGCGCAGTGGATTAGAGCGTCCATTTCGTGAGCTCGTAGGGGTGCGGTAGTGGAGAGTTCGAGTTCTTTTTTCATATTTTAGTTTGTTTTTATTTTTTAAGTTTTTTTTTATATTTTCTGTTTTTTTATATTTTAAAGTTTTTATATTTTAAAGTTTTTATATTTTAAAGTTTTTATATTTTAAAGTTTTTATATTTTAAAGTTTTTTTTACATTTTAAGGTTTTTTACATTTTAAGTTGTTTTATATTTTAAGTTTTTTTTTTTTCATACAAACGTTGGGATGTGCATTTCGAGCTCTTATCACCCGTTTTTACAGCTGCTTTATGACTGAGGGTTATCTGTACTGTCAAAAGAGTGAGCAACAGCCTTCTGCATCAAGGATCTGGATACTTTTTAGTTTAAAAATTTTGCATTAATTAAAAATTTGTGTTCTAATGATAATTACATATATCCTATAAAACGAGCCCTTTAAATATTGGGTGATAGTTTTAATAAATGCACAGCAGTAAAGTTACAGGTTTTCCTTTATTAATTAATTTTTGTTTCCGTGGTAGTACCGTACACGGCACAACGATCGGTTCGCGGGCGTCCGACCGTGATCGTCTGCTATCTTTACCGTAAGAGAGCAACATGAGCGCCGTATCTACCTCCGCCCCTCCGCCTCGTCCTCGCAAGCGGGTTTCAGCGGAAGATGATATCTTAGTACTTCGGGAGGTGTTAGTCCCTAATCCTTTTTTTACTCCGGCCCTTGAACGCGGCGTCAAAAAAGAACTTCTCGTTGCGAGGAGCGAAGGAACGGATTGACATCCTCGTAACTTTGTACAAGAAAAATGACCGCCTTAACTTGAGAAAGCGAGTATATATTTGTTATTTTTGTATTTTCTTCGCGATTTAATATTTCTAGTTTTATTTGTCCATAACTTTCTGAATACTCGACCCTGCAGTGGGCCTCGAGGGAAGGACACAGGATCGCTGGCAGACGACTTCGAATGTTGATGATAAGCGTGCGCGAGCGTGTTCTTATTTCTGTGTCAAATCGAGTTTGCTGTCGGCGACTTTTCAGCATATCAGGACGTGGTTGAAGTAAACATCATATTTGGTTGATGTAAAACACCAAAGCTTGCCCACTGAGAACGTATGACTTACAAAACAAGTTACCACGTACGATCGAGGAACTATTTTATTTCCCGAGGATATAAATCGGGTAAACTAAAAAAAAAAAAAAATACGGTGGCAAACGAGTTCCTGGCACCCAGATTTAGCCGTTGGTTGTCAACGTTTCCGGGATGCGCAGCACCGATCGGAGATGAAGCAGATCCTCCTTTGTGAACCTGAACAGCCGTACGACCTCCTCCTCGTCCATCGACGCTAAGTTGAACGTCCCATGCCTTGCCGCCAACAAGCGCCTCTCTTAGTGCGCAAACAGTCGTACAAAAGAACGTTTTGTAAATTGTTTTCTCCGAATAGAGCCAACTCCAAGTCATCGTCAAAAAGAACGAGCGTCTTTGTTGTCAGAAAGCTCGTCTGCTTTTTTAGCAGACGAACATTTTAGAACTTCGCAGCGCCAGTGGCAACACGCCATGGAGCGCCAGGTTTTGTATTACGTAAGCGCATTCATTACAGTAAAAAATCGAGACGAACTATAAGTAGGTATACATTGTTTTAGGTTCTCTATATTTTTAGGATGAGATTTTTATTTGCTTCAGTTTCTGCGATTAGTACAAACAAACGCAAATATCTACATTTTCAACGAGGCCGATGCTGGTTTCCGTTGCCAGGGGGCGCGACCTGTACCGATCGTCTGCTCTCTTCTGCAAATACGGTTCCCCCAAAGCCGTTTAGAGGCACACGATCGGTCGACTCGCCCGATCCAAGGTACCGATCGTTTTTGTTTATCGATCGTATTTTGTTCCGCTTCCCTAAAACTCTCTAATATCTGGAGAATACAGTCGCCAACTCTTTCTAATTGTAACCTCCTTCGTTGTGACTCTGATTAGGATTACTACGACATTCTGGGAAGCTTCACATGTTAAAGCAAGTGGCCAACCTGCAGTCGATTAGCACGAGGAACCTGTTTATTTTATAATTGTGGCGACTCGTATTTTATTACAAAATGCCCCATTAAGCATGTGTAAAAACACAAATTCGTACGATGCCTACCTGTCGCACACCATGAGCGTAAAATTGCTGAATGAAGAGCATTATACATCATAGTGTGCATGACCGCGAGGTAATTGTGTTGGTATTATATCGAGAAAACGTTCGCTTGCAGATGGAACGTAGAGTAAATGTCGTTTTGTAGATTGTGCATTCCCGCCAGGCTCACCAACGAACCGGCGATGTTCGGAACAAGGGTCTATTGTAATGCAAGCTGTCAGGCGGATGGGTTAACCGGTACCGGAAAAAGCGTGAAACGAAGGCAGAAGGAAGAGGGTGCATCTTTTATAAATCCTTCGCTTACGTCTTCCATACCTGGACGCGATGGCGGACTTAGGAATGTTCGTATTAATTGTAGCCTTTGCAAAAACGGACGAATAGAGACGTATTTCAGCTTTGAATTCCAGCTGCTCGGAAGTACGTTTTATTAAATTTAATGTTAATGTGTGCTAACCACTGTCGTAGCGTCTCTATCGGGAAAATACGGAAACAAAAACACGTCGTCATTTGCTAACTAGGATTTAATTCGCGCGGAACACAAGAAGCTTGTTGTAGAGCCGAAAAAGGACTAAAGATTGTACTTGTTTGGCAGTGTTCGTTTATTCGCGGTTCGTGCATACTTGGTTTCATTGTTTATCAATTGGATCTGACAATTTACCGCAAACGCTGGGTAGTGAACGTTTGATCCAATACCCGCATGTTATTTTATACACGTGACACACGTTAACAGAGGTGTATAAGCAAAGGAAGTGCTAAAACTCAGCGGGAGTAAAGAGTATCGATCTGAAAGATGTTACTCCCTCCACTTGCCCACTTACTTCGATACATACTTCTGGCGAATATTGTATATTTAGTGAACAGGCGGGTATATATTTCAGGGGATGTTGATTAAGCCATATTTGATATCAAATCTTGTTCAGTGAGCAGCGTCTCGATACAAGTGAGTATATAGCAATGCCCGTCAGACGAAGGTGAGGGACCGACGATGTCGATGTGGACGTGATCAAAACGTTGTGCGGCATCCGTTCAGTCGACAACTGTTGACTCACCCGGATGCCGGAATAAGAGATATTATGCACAGAATCGAATTCTTACCAAATATAATCCCTGGAGAAGGGGAACAAGAGAGACAAAGGGAAAACACGAATCTCAAAACACAGCTAGGTGACTGCTGAGCTCCACTGGAAATGAAAAGGTCCCGGTTTCGATACCCGAACCAGGCGGATTTTTTCGGTCAAGCACCAGTACCTAGTTGTGTTTGGAGATTTGCGTTTTGTTTTTTGTCCCTCTTGTTCTCCTTTGCCTGGAATATTTTCATTATTCTTGTCCAGCTTGCTTGCAACTTTGCGTTAAGTTGCATTATAACCAAAATCCTGTCTGCGGAACACGTCGCGGCCGAATGGTCGTCTAGTTTCTGTAGAAACGTCGTATAAAACGTTTTGTGAAAACATCCCAGTATTGGAGATTCTTGAAAAATAAGTCGACCCGGAGGTAGAATTAAGCGTTGTTCTTCCCAGTTGTTTTGCTGTACAGCTCTGAGGGGTTTCTCGTACACCGCTGTTTTGGAAAACGTCTGCAGAAAAGGCGGACGATCCGGATTTAATGTGTCAGTCACAGGCTTATCGATGCGCTCGTGCAGTTTATCCGTAATGAATTAGGCAATGATGGCCAAGTGTAATGTTTCGCGACGAGAGTACGTTTTCTGGCTAACTGAAACGCATACTGTGAAGTATCGCGAGTAAGACCCCAGCTGCTGCCGTTAGTCGCTCGACTCGTTCGTTTTAATCATGGCTCCCGACTGACCGAGACCCGTGCTCTTTCAAACCGCGCGCTCTCACCACGCGAGGACCGCGCGCTTCCCAACATGTCCCCCCACCTGCTATAGCATAAGCAAATAATCACATCTTCCCCTCACTTGGTTGTGATCCCGTTTCTTGTGGACGGTCTTCGCTCCCGCGTTCCTCCCCGGATGGGCATTGCCACAGGTTCGGACACTTCGTGACCTTCTGCACTTATCGCTTCAGCTGGAACCTCTTCGGCCTGAACGTCCAAGCCCCAGGTTGCTGAGAGTGTATCACTCAACCGACGCGCAGCCAATAGCCTTGGTCCTATGTGGTCCACGTGCCGCCGAACTTGTCCGTCTTCTGTCTGGATTATTCATGACCGCGAACCCAGGCGCTCTGTGATGACCCCCAACATCCAAGTTCGTCCACTTAGGAACTTCAGATTCCACACGGATTGTCCCACCATAAACTGACGTGGACTTCCGGTTGTCTCTGGTACCTCGTCCTAGGGTACACGTATCAGTCTCCCAAGTGGAGATCGCAACTATCGTCCAAATATCATCCACGCTGGTGTCTTGCCTGTCGCCGTGTGCAGTGCGGTATGTTGCTTGTAGAGGAACCGTGGTAGAAAGCACTTAAATTCCTCCGTTTCTCTTTTAGCAAGCGCCTGCTTCAGCTGCTGCACCATCCGTTCCGCGTGACCGTTTGTTGAGGGGTGGTACGGCGCACTTGTGACCGCTAAAACTTCATTTACGCTTTAAAATGTCTTCATCTCATTGGAAACAAAAGCCGACACATTATCCGATACCACTTTTCGTGGTACACCAAACGTCGCTAAAACGTTGCGTAACTCGCAGATAACAGATGCCAAGGTCATACTCGAAATAGCACGTACTTTAAGCCATTTAGTGAACGGATCCACAATGACCAGGAACACTTTTCCGTCCACCGGTCCCGCAAAGTCTACATGAAAGGTGTCGCACGGAGTCGACGGTCTTTCCCATGTTGCGGTGCTCCAATTGGGTATTGCATTGTGGTGTCGCTGACACGTGTCGCACTGGGCCACACAGGACTCAATCTTCTTGTCGATCCCCGGCCACCAGAGGTAACTTTGGGCGCAAGCCTTCATGGCGACCACTCCCCTGTGTCCAGCATGTACTAAGGCTAAAGCCTCTGGTCTCATAGAAGTTAGAATTACGATGCGCGATCCCCTGATAAGGCAACGTCGGTGTATCGATAGTTCCGTGGACTTCATCTTGTAGGCTGTGAAACGCTCGCCAGCTAGCTTCTTGACCTCTCCATTCATGACTTCTCTTAAAACTTCAGAAAGCGTGGGTCCACAGCAGTCTGGTCTGCAAGGTCTTTAGCTGTCATGGGAGGCTTAGTCAATGCTTCCAGCATAAGAACGTCCCCTGGTGGTTGCGGTTCATCTTCACTTTCTCTTAATGGTAGTCTGCTGAACGCGTCTGCGTTTTGGTTGTGTTTCCCTGCTCTGTAGACGAGTTCGTAGTCGTATGCAGCTAATTTCACACACCATCGTGTCATGCGCGGTGACAGAACCAGTGGCACTGGAGCTTTTGGACCCATAATCCCCAGCAAAGGCTGATGGTCTTTGGTTAATGTCGCGTGACGTCCGGCAAGATATCGGTGGAAACGTTGCAAGGCAAACACAATCACCAGTCCTTTTCGATCCAATTGCGAATTGTTCTTTTCCGCGTCTACCAAGGTTCTCGAGGTAAACATGATGGGAGCTTTGTTTCCGTATTTATCTAGCTGCGCTAAAACCGCTCCAACGCCATACGGTGACGCGTCGCATGATACCACCAAGCCTTTCTTCTCGTCATAATGTGTTAACATAGTTTTCTGGGTAATGGCTTGTTTCAATTGTAGAAAAACTTCCCGGTGCCTTTTGTCCCATTTCCAGGGAGCGTCTTTTTCAAGGAGAGCGTGGAGCTCCTTTACAATAGTAGCCTGATTTTCTATAAATCGGTCATAGACTGCCAACAGGCCGAGAAACGACTGCAACGTTGTGGGATTCGTTGGCTTAGGATCTCCTTGGTGGGTTTGAGCTTGTCGTCGGTAGCATGATTGCCTGTCGCATCTATGAGGTATTCGAGGTACCGCACTCGATCAACTGCGAAACGACACTTTTCCCTTTTGAGACGAAGGCCTGCTTGGGAAAGTCGCGATAGTACCATATTGAGCCGTTCCAGATGTTGCGATGGTGTTGATCCGCTGATAATTACGTCGTCTAAGTATATTCCGATTCCAGGAATTCCTGCAAGGACTTTCTCCATAAATCGCTGAAAAGTCGCCGGAGCTGCTGAAATACTAAAAAGCATCATCTTGACCCTAAAAAAGTCCCTTTGTTGTGTTGATAGTCAACACGTTTGCAGTCACAGCAGTCAGGCTCAGTTGTTGATAGGCCTGAGGGAGATCCAGAGTTTGAAACACTGATCGGCCCTGGAGATTCGCTAGTATCTCGGAAATTGTAGGCATTGGGTACACCGCTGTCCTTGCTTTTTTATTGATCGTGCTACGCTAATCTCCACACAAAGTGCCTACTTTCTTCCGTGCGACTACGACTGGCGTGGCCCACTCCGGGTGTTGAGTTGGTTCGATTATGCCTTAATTTTGGAGCATCTGAATTTCGGCCTCCACTGCTGTCCGCATCGTCAACGGCACCGGTTGTGCCTTGAGAAAAGGTGGATTGGCATCGTCTTTCAACTCCAGGTGCGCAGGTGGGCCATTGTGTCCGTTGATCTTGCAGTCGAAGACTTTGTCGTGTGTGCTTAGCAGCCTTGCAACGTTGTCGTTGGCGTCCACGGGGTGTATGTCCTGCTCACTCGGATTCTTAGTGCGTTGAACCAGTTCTTTCATAGCAAGTTGCAGCCCCTTCCTCGCGTCCCTAGCAGAGGTAGTACGTAGTCCTTGTACTTGTGTCATACCTGGGCATTGGCCGCGCCGAGCACTTCCACTCCTTCGCCTGACCAGGGGTTTAGGTTCACATCTTCTTGGCCTAGCCTTGGAGGGTGTTTTGGCCAGATCTGACGATATGTTTCCTCGCTGATTATAGTGCAGACCGCTCCCCAGTTCACCTCAAAATTCATGACTTGATTTTCAATCTTGAGCTTGATCATGAATTCGGGAGATGTACTTGATGCTCGCACAGCATTAAGCTTGTATAGATCTGCCGAAGTTCCACGGGAATCATCCTCGGTTTAAAATGCATGATCTTCTTTTTTCGATGATATGTGTGGAGTGCGGGTATTTTTTGAGTCCTGTCCTCGCAAAGCAAGCCCTTTCAGTGTGGCCCGTTTTGTGACAGAAGTTACATCGCGCGTTGCGGAATTTGCAGGAAGCAGCTGAATGCTGTTCCTGGCACCTGTAACATCTGGTCGATTAAGATGTTCTCCATTCCTTAATGTCTCTTTTAATAAGTGTTGTCTTATCTTTCCGGACTTCGTGAATTTTGGACTTCTCTGCTTTCAATTTTTTTATGTTGTGTGGCGCTCTCTGTCCGCAGCGCTATGTCGTGCGCCTTCTGAAAAGTCAGGTTTACTTCTGCAAACAGTCGCTGTTGCAAATGTTCGTCGCGCAGGCCGCCTGCGTGCGTGCTTCGACTACGGAACCTGCGGTGCTGGTGCTAGCTGTGACCACCGCTGGGGTAGCCGTCAGAACTCCGAAAATACAGTCGACAGCAAGCTTCTTCAAAGCTGCGACATGGCTCGATATCCACTCACCCGCCTGCTGGTTCCTTCGCTGAAATCTCGTCCTGCTGAAAAGCTACGACGGCCGCGGGTCGTAGTGTTTCTTCAATGTCATCATGCGCTCGTCGAAACTGACCTCACCAGGAGTCTTTGGTGCCACGAGCGCTCGTACAACTTCATAGTTTTTTTCTCCGCAAAGGGTCAGCAGTAAAGCCCTTTTCTTTGTGGTCTCCGGCACTCCGTTTGCTTCGCAGTAGAATCTTAGTCGCTCTGCCCAAGACGGCCACGCTGTTCCATCAAATTCTTCAAGCTTGCCTTGGGTAGCTATCGTTCCATCAGACCCCAGTTCCTAAGTCCCCAGTTGCAGTCGTTAGTCGCTCGACTCCTTCGTTTTAATCATGGCTCCCGACTGACCGAGACCCGTGCTCTTTCAAGCCGCACGCTCTCACCACGCGAGGACCGCGCGCTTCCTAACATGTCCCGCCATCTGCTATAGCATAAGCAGATACATCACACATACGTAAAAAGCTTGTTATCATTTAGAATTAAAAAAATATATATATGTTCTTTATGTTACTACTTAAGAGTCGAATGACAGCTTGTATTGCCTGTAGTTTTCCACCACTAGCACTATAGCGTTTTCGAACTTGTGTGAGTTGTCGGGAAAAGAAAGCGAGCGGCTTCCAGTTCGTATGATTGACCTGTTGCAAGATAACTTTAATTGCCACGTCCGGTACGTTCACCATTATGCTGGTTGAGGAATCCTTCTGAAACAGGCAGAGCATAGTTGTATTGGTGAGTTCTGAGCTTGCCTTGTTGAAAGCACGTTCTGTGGCTACCAGACACGAGGATGATGTGCTTTTCTTTTAGAAGAACTGTTAGTCAGCCGAGTATCGGAGCACACTGAAGGATAAACCGGCGAAAGAAGTTAATGAGGTCCAAAATGTCCCGAAGCTGACGGATGATGGTTGGAGCCGGGAATGTTGTGATTGCATCTATCTTCTGTTTAAAAGCATGTATGCCATGCGCACTTACTTCGTTACCGAGAAAGTCTAGGCGTTAGAACCTGATTTTTCCTTTAGCTTGGTTTATGCTGAAGCAGTTTTCTGTGAGAGATTAAAACAGGAGATTCAGGTGTTGCATACGTTTTTCTGCTTTCTGACTAAAGACCAGAAGGCCAATAAGCAAAGCATGGCAGAAAGATAGACCTTTGATGACGTTACTGAACAATCTTTTGGACGTCTGGGTGCTACTTGTTAGCCCAAAGGGAATTCTTAGATACGCAAAAAGTCCGAATGGTGTTGGGATGGGTGTCTGACATATCTTCGGGCTCGAGTGGAATTTGCTGTTAAGCATTTACAAGGCGAATATTTTGAATAAATGCTAAAGCCATGCAGAGACGATAAAACGTCTTGAATATGTGGTATCGGATACCGATCTGGCAGCGTAGCGTTCTTGAATGCCCTTTAATTCCCGAAAAGTCACCAGTCGTCGGGTTGTTTCTTGAGCGTCATGTGGAGGGGCTATGCCCACGGTCTAGATGGAGGACGAAGGATTCCCAACTCCTACACATATTCAAATTCGGCCTTGGCTATTTTGAGTCGTTTTGGAGCTAGCCAACACGGCCTAACATGAGTCGGTGCCCCGGTTGTCTTTATATGATGGGCCACGTCGTGTATAACGGGCCTGTTCAAGTTTTAAGGGCAACTGAGAGACTTGTTTGTGAGCAAGTTATCATACGGAGATTGAGTCTGTGTGGAAAACATACCGCTCGAAGAATTGGCTAAGACACTCCAGCAATGAGAAATAGTCATCTAAATGTTCGTTGAAGCCCTCTATCGAGGGCTACGGTTCTCTCCCTATACGCCCAAATTGGAGTAGGAATTCGCAGCCCGAAGTGTACATCTGTGCTCACAACTCTGTTTGGCGTGTGGAGATGCGGGAATAGTGCTTACTTCCGCCCCAGTGTTTATGAGAAAACGCAGACCAAAGGTAATTGCCGGGAACAAAGAACATGTGGGTGGGACGCCATGCGCTCCAACTAGCCGCCTCTAGTGGCGCACTTGCTCGTTTCCCGGAGCCGTGCACGGAGGGGGTACTGGTAGATTCGAACGAACGTGAAGGGTTCTGTGAAGTTGAAAATGAGCGTTGAAGGTTCTGTGATGGATGGCCAGTATCACAGCTTCAACCTGCAGTGTTAGTTGTTTGATGCCCTCATGTATAATGTCGAGGTCTTCGGAGTTGCCCCCTCCTTTTTACTGAGCGGTTGGCTTGCACTTGTTCAGCCCTCGAATAGATTGCATCGATGCTGTGTTTAGCCACTCCAACTAGTCGGTCTGGGAGTTTTCCAAGGGCGTTGATGTTGATGATTGTTGTTGGCGTCAGTACCATCCCAAGCAGCACAGAGTTTGACTAAGCATTGACCAATGGCTGGTGATGGTTCTTTGTCTAATGGGAAAGGACTGGCCATTAATCGGCCAATGTTTTGCCTATTTCTGATAGCCAGTGGCCATTGGCAAATGTCCAGATAAAGGCCAGTGATCGGTCAATGGCTGTCTACTCTCTAGCGCCACTTCCCAAAGGACCATTGCCTGCCATTGGTCAATGACTGGCCAAATTTGTGCTGCTTTGGATGGTGTCGTTGCGCAGTAAGCGCTCTACAACTACTCTCGTAGAAAGCAAGAGTCGCTCGCAGTGGCACTACCTCCCAGCAGCTGATGTAGACGGCGGAGTAGCTGGGACAATCTTCTGTCTCCCAGCTCTTCAGTGGTGAGTAGCTGCTGTAAGCAGCGCTGTAAAGTGAGAGAGATTCGCTTGATGAGTTTTGTCTTCAACTTGTGATATGGATCCTGTGGCAGGGATGTGATGATTATATTACGCACCTCCGTCGCCAGCTCTGGAGACAACGGCATGATAATATGGTAGACTCTGACGTGTTGGTTTGCGATTTGCGCTTTTGCCAAATTGAGCGTTCACATGAGCAAACCCCAATTTGGGATCAGAAGACCAAAAAGAGGGGAGACAATAGCGAACTTAATCTATCTGTTCGTTACCTGGTCCTGTTGGCATGAAGACTACGAAACGATGGCAGGCTGCCTTAACGAGAAAACCTGTGCAGCGGCTGAAGGGTGAACGTCGAAAGCCGGGTCACCAATTACGAAGAGACTTGTTGAAGTTCCGATATATCGCCGCGTGCATAAACAAGAGGGAACGCTTGGATGTTGTTCTAGAATATTCGAGCTCCATCATACCCCCAGTTAAAAAAAAAAACAAAAAAAAAACAGTGAAGACGCAGGCGAGCCGCTGACGAATCATATTGAATTAACCTGAGACTGGGGTAGAGAAGAAACAACAAAACGTAGAAGGGACAGAAAATCGTCCTGTCTATTTTGAGTCGTCGTCCTGTCTATTATCTGTCCCTTCTACGTTTTGATGTTTCTTCTCTACCCCAGTCTCAGGTTAATTCAACATGGTTAATATTCACCAGCTCGCCTGCACGCTTACGATTTTTCTACGAATCATAGTTGAAAAACCCAGAGACAAGAAGCTAAAATGACAGGAAAAACACCGCCTCAGAACCAGCTCAACAATGATTTAATTCGATACAGTCTTCCCTCTTCTCTTCACATATCATGAGTACAACCCATGGTCATTGGCAGGCACCACATTTGAAGGCCTCAAACAAACAAACATGTGCACGACTGCAGTCTTAAGTGTCCGGTGAATATATCAACACTAGACCCGCAAAACCGGTTGTATCGCATCGTCTTAAACAAACCTTAGCTCTAGAACAACGGCCTCGTACAATTTCGTGATAAATAAAAATTATAAAGAAAATAGGAATTAATCATCTCGCTGGACAAAGAAAATAGACTGGACAAACAAGAACGTTTGTGTCTCCTCACCCAAAGACACAGAGAGCATACTAATACAATTTCCTGCACTCGTAATTATAATTGTCTCCTTAAAAAACCCTCTTAAGGCAATCATTTTCTTTGCTAACAACAGTCGTCTGAACCCAATCTGGGTAAATATTATTGCACTTATTGAGATGGTTTACAATTTCAAAATTGACCGAAGAGGGGTTAACCGCTCTTTTATGTTCTAAAATCCGGTCGTCAAGACATCGGCCCGTTTACCTACCTACGAGAACCCACATGCCAATGGAATTTCATACACTACTGCCGTCTCACAATTAGTTGCCGGATCTCTAGGATTTTTTAGCAACTATGCTTGTCCCCCGAAAAAGCAGTAAGCTTACTTAGTTTAAACCTATTTTTGAAAAGAATGTGGAAAACAATGAAAACAACCTCTCAGGTTTCTTGCGGGAAACCGTAACGGAACCGAAATTAAAAAACAAAATACTCCTCAAGGCACTCGACTCGAGAGACGAGCTGTAGCCTGAAGCAACCAGTTGTTACATTTGCAAAGTAAAACTTTCAGGAATATAGTTATAACAAGACTTGCCCAAAGCATTTTTGAGGAGAGAGGATACTACTGCTCTTTTCATTGCTTTCGGGTGGCAACTTTGAAATGGCAGCACCGGTTTTGTGGCAGCTTTGCCATAGCTCCAGTACAATCCTTGGGATTGGAAACATTTCAAATAAAAAGAATTGAATACAGCTAGAAGTGCAAATTTTACTTGTCAATATGAGCTCGGAGCTTGATTTTTTCTGAAGGAAATCCAACTGAAGACATCTGGTCCTTCAAACTCGCAGATGAAAAATCGTCGACATACCGCTCGATAACTGCACTATTCGGCACCGCTGACTGAATTTCGGCACCACGGCCTTTCTTCCTTTTTTTTCTTTTCGGCCGGTTTCCCGTTCGCAGTACGCGAGCGAACGAGGAAACGCCCGCGCCTGCATCAGTTGCTTTGCCTGTCCGATAGAGGGCGGAACGTACCGTCCAACACGGTTTTCTCCCCCTCGACTCTTGACAGAGGTCTCCCCTTTTCTTTTTTTATCGGCTGATTATTTTTTTATTGCAGTTTTCAATACAGAATTCAATTCGGAACCCAGCGCCCTCAAGGAATTTTCGCATAGAGCGATTTTTATTCATTTTTTTTTTACTTTAATTTTTGTAACCGCGTTGGCGGCGCGAATTCGCTGCGTCTGGCAAGCTTGGAGGGTTTTCTGCGTTTTCAAGCTTGCCTCGTCGACCGCAAGGTGGCCGGCGGGGCCTCGGCTTATCAAACGCCGACATCAAAAACAACTACTTGCCTCGGCGATGCACCCGCTCACCTTTGGTGGAGTTTAAGTGGCACTGCGCGCCTCGGTTAACCACAAACTACCGCGTGCAGCTAAGTCCAGCACGGTGAGCCGCAATCACCTCCCTGGACAATCACAAAAAGGTTAACCACAGCTTCTATTTTTTTTTCCTCTCCCCCCGTGTCTCATTTTTTTTTTTTTGGGGGGGGGGGGGGGGGGTCGTTGGTTCACGTGTGAACTCCGTTCGGCACATGGCCGAGCCACCTAAGTCTTCTTTAGTATAGTGCGAACTCAATGGAACACGTTCCGAGGAGCTTTTTACAGCCCTGTGAACAGGTCTTCACTGCAAAAGAGATGCTGGGGCTGCCACTTTGTGGTTATGCACCATAAGTGGTGCAGCATCTCCATTAACCCCTAAGGGTTGGAAGTCTAGTTATTTAGGTAGAAACAACTTGTTTACCGCGGCCTGTCCAGCACAGGCTGCACTGCCAGCTTTCCCCCCAGCCTAACAGCTGCCTTCCTCGTTCTCACTCCCTTACGCCGCACGCGGCAAAGGAAATTCCCCCTTTTGTTTTATCTAATTTTTTTTTCTCTCTCCCCTACATTACCGTAATCATGTCAGGAAATCATCCTACACCCGACACTAAACCCACGTTTGAGTGGCTATATCCGCCGGATGAGCTCATGTGTCACTTGTGCGACAAAAGACTCGCATCCCGAATCGCTTTCGGAGATCATTACACGCTAGTCCACCAATGTCACTTCATATGGAGGTGCTCCCACTGCCGGGTGAAAACTTGCAATAAAAGCACCTCCATATCGTCACACTACACAAAATGTCGACACACAGAACAACGCGTGTCATCTTCAGCTCCGGTATTGGGTAGCAGCCCTCTACAGACAGTTGGCAGCACACCACTGCACCCCATGGCACCAACCTCCACACTAGATCACGAGGAACATCAAAACCCAGGGGCCACCCAAGACTCGGGGGGGGGGGGGGGGGCGAAGACGTCGATTCCACCTGGGAGCGGCATGGAGGCCTTGACTTGCCCATCCGCAGGTGCATGGAGCACAGATGACAGGACCCTAGCAAAAAGAGAACTATCTATGGCAACCAAGGTCAAGTTCATTAATAAAGAACTCGCTAAGGGTTACGTGGGGGTGTCCTT
>JABSTQ010007546.1:0-34899 GCA_013358835.2 Ixodes persulcatus
GGGATTGGGTGCTTGGCAGTGTGCAACCTGTAAGATTCATAAAGCCAGACAGTCAACGCAGGCGGCTAGGGACTCCCAGGAAGCTAGTCAATTCAGCGTCGTGGGCGCAACTTCGGAAGAACCGAATGCTTCAGATTTAATGAAGCACATCCTTGCCATGAGCACAAAACTAACAGAAGTTTTAACCCGTATTAATAAAATCGAAAAGTCCATCGATGAGCAATCTGACAAACATGATGCGGTAATCGTGAAGCTTACAAGTCAAGAAAAAACCGTGGAAGGCATAGAGCACTCCTTAGAAGTGATGGGAAAAGAGTACCATGAACTTCTGGAAAAGGTGAATGTCCAAGAAAAAGAGCTAAAGGAGCTAAAACTTAAGACCAATGAGTTGGAAAGGACGATGTATAAGAGAGACATGGAGATTCAGGAGCTGAAGACCGCTGTAGATGCGGCAGAGCAGTACTCAAGGAGGAAAAACATTGAAATTCACGGGGTCCCCAAAAAAGATAACGAGAACCTAATGGAAACCATTCAACAACTTTCTGCTAAACTGCAGCTACCTGCTCCGTCACATGACAGTATAGAAGCGGTACACAGATTAAGTCCGAAGGAAGGGAAAATCCCGCCCATCATTGTTCGCTTCAAAGAGAGAGCGGTAAGAGACCTCTGGATCTCCAAGAGAAGGGCTCTCGCAAAGGAACGGGTATTTATTAATGAAAATTTAACAAAGTTACTTCGACAACTACTATGGAAAACGAAGTCGTGCGCAAAAGAGAAGGGCTACAAATTTGTGTGGATCGCTAACGGAAAAATTCTGGTCCGGGAAAAAGAAAAGGCGGCTGCGATCCACGTGGAAAAGGAACAAGACTTATCTAAACTACGTTAATTATGGCTAAGTCGTTCCCATCATTTCGAGACTGGGACATCAACGCCCAGAGTGTGATAGCAGATGTGGAAGGTGGTAGAATGGATCTTAACTTATTACACATAAATGTAAGAAGTCTACATAAACATTGGGACCAATTAAATGTCTACTTAAGCAACAGATTGACGCGTCTTGATATAATCATTTTGACAGAAATCAATATAGATACAACGATGGTTAGTTGTTTTAATCTGGTAGGATATCACTCGTTTTCCGTGTGCAGAGAGGGAAGACGGGGGGGTGGCGTATTAGTTTTTGTAAAGAACAACTGGATGACGGAGCAACTAAAGTTATCTTGGATACACGCGGAAGGTTTGGTGGTGTGTGTGTCGAATCAGCAGGTGTCCTTTGTTATCTGTGCGATATATAGGCCACCCAGTGCGAATATACATTCTTTTCTCGATGAATTCGACGAGCTACTAAAAAAATTCAATAACAACAAATATTTAATTATTGCTGGTGACTTGAACATAGATATTATGAATGCAGCCAGGTTCGGTGTGTCTGACTACCTGAATCTACTGGCAGGCTACGGGTTAGAACATGTAATTAATGATTACACTAGGGAAGAATGTCTAGGAACGCGCCTAACGCGTTCCTGTATTGATCATATCATTGTTAGAGGCAGCGATCTCAAGTTAGTGTCAGGGGTGATTAAGCAAAAAGTTGCCGACCACTATTTTGTAGCTCTAACTATATTGGGAGTAAATTCTAGGGGAACCGAACAGACGGTCTATAAACGCATTCTAGACAATAGCAGAATAGACAAAATGATAAGAGCATATAATTGGGGGTCACTATTGGAATACGACCATATCACTGCTTATCAAAGGTTCAGTGACAAGATGAGGTCCATTTATGAGCAGTGTTGGAAAACAGTGAAACTGAAACAAAGAAAACCAGAAAATGTATGGATAAACGATGAAATCATGACGCTATGTCATGAAAAAGATAAGTTGTGGAATATATGTAAGGCGAACCCCGACAATTCTCAAATAAGAGCAGAATTTAGAAAGTTACGTAATAAGGTAACCGCGAAAATAAGACTAGCAAAGAAGTTTTATTTCACAAATAAATTTCAGAAGTGCCAGGGAAACCTAAAGAAGACGTGGAACTTGATCAACCAAATCACCGGCTCAAAAAGGAAGCGAACAATTGATGAAACAATTGGAAAGGCTTTTGGAGATAACGACATTGTCTCATTGTGTAATCTATTTAACGATTCTTTTGCTCAAAGGGTCACTGATCTCAGAAAAAGGATAAGATATCAAGGGGGAGGACCAGAGGATTACGACGGTAGTTTGCATTCTGCATACTTACCACAGATGACAGAAATAGACCTTGAAGATGTAATAAAAAATATGTCACTGGCAAAACCTGCGGGGATTGATAAAATACGCTTAAGGGATATCCAATATAATTTTTTTAAGCTAAAAGAAGTTTTATTAAAAATAATAAACGACTGTTTTTTAACGGGGCAAGTCCCGGTAGAGTTAAAAACCGCTATAGTTCGACCGTTATACAAAAATGGCGATAGAAAGGACGTTTCAAATTACAGACCTATTTCTATATTGCCAGTTATAGCACAGATCATGGAAAAATGGATATTCAATGTAATGACTTCATATTGTGAAAAGTATGATTTTATACGCTCATCCCAGTACGGATTTCGTAAAAATAAGAGCACTGAACTTTTGCTGCAAGATTTTACTGATTATGTCAGCTGCAGTCTAGACAAGAATCATTTTGCGTTAGCCCTTTTTCTCGATTTGACAAAAGCTTTTGAAACAATCGATCATGAAAAACTTTTAGTAAAGCTGAGAAATATGGGTTTTAGGGGGCCTTTCTATACGTTTTTGCAGGATTACATTACTGACAGATATCAATTGGTTAAAATAAGAGACTGTAGAAGTAATGTAATCCGAATTAAATCGGGAGTACCACAGGGATCAACAATAGGACCTTTACTGTTTAATATTTACGTAAATCAAATTGGAGCACTGCCTCTTGCATCTCGAGTGTATCAATATGCAGATGATACAGCCCTGGTACTAGAACATAGCGATGAAACAAGCGCACTTTCAATTTTCCAGAAAGATGTCGAATTATTAATGGTATGGTTTTCTGAGAATCATATTTTTGTTAATTCTAGTAAAACTAAGTTGATGTGCTTCCATAGTCCATACAAACATGTTAACTTGTCAACTCCACTGTTCCTTCATTCAGATAGTTGCAAAACCTGTAGCTGCGTACCTTTAGATTATGTTCTAACAACCAAATATTTAGGGATGCATCTGGATGTAAATCTTTTATGGAATGATCATGTGGAATATATCATAAAAAAAATGAGAGCCGTCTCGGCCTATTTGTACAAGTTGCGTAGTGTGGCGAACGTTTCTCTGAGAAGGAGGGTATACAACGCACTGGGTGAGTCTATCCTACGTTATGGAATCTCGTTATACGGAATGTGTTCCAACTATAAAAAAACAAAAATCGATAATATACTCTATAAAATTGCTTGTAATATCACATATGGGACAATGTATGAAGAAGTAGAGAAAGATAAAAAAATGAATGCCGCGAGAGTGTTGACCACTGAGAGGTTGCACTGTTATGTAATTTTGGTAAAACATTACTTCAATAGTGATTTTAAAATTCCGTTAACAAAAGAACGAATTTTGAGGCGAACAGAAAAGTTTATACTCCCTAGGATTTATACTAAATATGGAAAAAATGCAAGGTCATACTATGTTCCTTTTTATTTTAATAAGTTACCAGAAGAGCTTCATAACCTGGATTCCCTAAAAAGACTAAAACAAGACCTGAGAGCATGGTGCTGTCAGACGATAGGTGACTGAAATGAATCAAGTTTTTCGCTTGTTCTCTTGTCAGGTTTAATGCTCTTTGTTTGTTTTGTTTAGTTGCATGCAAAAAAATGCATGCTTTGTTATAACTATGTAAGCAACCTGTCGGACGCCAGGTCCCGCAGACAAGCATACCCATGCTTTTGCGGGCCGGTATATGTACTGTGTTGAAAACGAGACAATAAAAAATATTTATTTATTTATTATTATTTATTTATTTATTATTAATTCCAGGGCCCGTTTGCTCGAACAAGCTCGAAGCGCTAACCGCGGCTAAAGTTAGCCGCAGTACCTAGAAGAGGGATTTTGAAATCACGTGACTGGCTCGGTAGGGATGCGGGGAAACATGGCGGTGCCCCGGTGAGATAGCGCCGCTCGCTTTAAAACGAATATCTCGTTGTAGCTGCAATATCGGGCGCGTTAGTCAGCAACGAATTGTGCAGGAGGCTTTCGCTTTGCCTTACCTCCCATAAATCGCAAAGCATGAGCAATATCTCGCCGCAATGTTTAGATAGTCTTTCGATTCGGGCCATTCCTAAGCCTAAATGAACGCGATAATTGTCGGCATGGCAACGTCCTTGGAAAGCGGATTGCCTTGACTCAATCGGCCGGGTATTGATAGCACGACAGTCTCTGCAGGCTCTTTTTTGTGTGTGATGTATTGACAGTAGGACCACGGCTTTACTTTTTCGCGAAAACGTCCTTCTACGTTTGAGTAAACGTTGCGTATAGAAAGCAAAGTTTTAACGCGTCGCAAGGAGCCAGAAAGTTTAAAGGGGCGATGAAACATGTTTTGTACTTCGCGCAAATACCGCTTAGAACGGATCCCTGACGTTAATGACCTATGAAACACGCGTTTCACTGGCGGCCATAGCTGTGTGCGCGAATTCTGAGCGCGTGCTGATGGCAAGCTTCCACAGTTCTTTTGCAACGTGAATTCCGCACCATCGAGAGTGCCGGTCTTAGCAGCCTATTAATGTGAGCTCGTTCTGAGCATGCGCTTTAAACAGCACCCACAAATATGGCATCTAGTGAATACTTCCTATGGAAGTCCCAGTAAAAAATTTAAAGAAGAACGAGCAGCGTTCACCCCCTCAACTCACAGCCAGAACAAGCGGCCACGTGATCTGGAGCCGATTACATGCCGCCAATGTTGATCATAGCCACGCGCTGGTGTTGGCAAAGCACAGGACACGCGCTGAGTTCCAGACATTGTTATGGCTCGGCTATTGTCGTCGTTGCAGCGATTGGACACGGGCCACTACCCGAATGCTTCTCGAGCTAATAATTATCACGAGCCCAAATCGAGTGCCCACGCAATGCTCGGGTCCAATCTATGAACAGCATTCAAATATCGTCATATGGGTGTACTGCGATCCCTACTTTACGTCATCAAATTTTGCAAAGGAGAGATTGAATGAAAATGGTCGCTTTTGTCTCTGAAATTACACCGCAACAAAGGAGTTTCTTGGCCAGTGGCGTTGCGTGCGAGTAACCTTGAGTCCCACTTGTGCCAGTATGCTCGTGTAAAGTGAAAAACATTCCAATTGAATATCTTTGCACCGCCCCTTTAAATAAACATGGTACACAACCCGATTTACCTAACAATATTTATAAAATGTAAAATAAAAAACAGAAATAAAATTGCCCAAATTGCCGTAACTAAAGCTGAAAAATAATACCGCACACATCTATCTCTCCACGGGATCAATTCAGGAGAGAACAAGGTGGGACACGGGAGAGCTACAAACCTGAAAAGCCTTGTCATTGTCCCGTGGATAACTGCTGAACGGTTAATAAACTGCGCTTCACTGCTAAGTGTGACCGTGGCAACAAGGACAAAAATCAATTTTGTCGTGCGTTTATTTATACACCGGGAAGTTAGTCCAGTTTTCTAAGAGTGATAGCGCGGCGGAGAGAGTTATAGCGCGGGTGCTCTATGATAGCACGGGTGCCCTATCACTTTCCGGGATCACGTGGTGTTTTTGCGTACGGACGTAGCCGGATTTCGGCGCAAAGGAGCACTAACCGCTACCGCAGTAAAAAGCGAAAGTCAAGTCATAGCTTCTATATGTAGGCGGAAAGCCTGCGACTTCGACGCCAAAACCTGCCGCCAAAACAGGTAGATACAGAACGGCAGAACATGACGAACGAGGATATTATGATGGTGTATAGCCTCCTTTATGCTAGTATATAAGAGGCTATGGGTGGTGACACCCTTCAGAGATATGCGGGAACTTTCCGAAACTCGTCTTTATTTTATATTTGTTTTTGTTTTTGTTTTTTAATAAAGAGTTTACGTTTTTCTTTTCTTCATACTATCTCCTTTTTTAGTCCTCTATGTGCATCTTGATACTCCCACTAGGAGAGGAGGCTCAGCAGCCTATCGTTTTATTTTTGTTTCTCCCGCAAAACAAAACAAAAAAGAAAAGAGGAATGGTTCGCCTTACGACACCTGTGTGGCGCTGCTTCAAGATGCTTTCCTTCTCTCCTGCCGCTCCTCTTACCGCTGTTACCGCAAGCTGCCTGTCTGTTGTTCCGGCGCCGAAAGTGTAAGCTTTCTCTTTGTGCGTGAGAAACTGAGGGAGAGGAGAAGAGGAGAGCGTGCGGGGACGTCAGAACGCCAAGCACTGATTCGAATGATTAGTGAGACCTACAGTTAGAGTTAGCAGCGCGCGGGCGCAGCCAATACCATCGGTGTTGGCTGCGCCAACTAAAAAAAAAGCAAACTAATTAACGAATTTGACTCCTTCCGTACCGTGTACAGAGAGAAAAACATTTTACAGCGTGAACGCGCTTGAAACCAGAAAGCGCGATCAGCTGGCACGCACCTACGGATAACAAAAGAACCCGACGAGGTAGGAAGACCCAGTGTTTGTGCCACCTAGTGAGAACGCCTCTCATAGAAGGCGCTAAAACTCGGCCCTCAGCCGGGAGCAGGCTATTCCATAGGGAGCGCTCAGATGACGTGGTGTGGTTGTAACTTGTAAGTATAGAGTTGGTCGTGTTCTCAACTGGCGCCATTTTCGTGCCAGGAATGGCGGTGGCTCCACTGCTTTCAACCCCGACCGTAAGATTTTTTTTTTTTTTATTACTATGGCGGCAACGCGATGCCATCTCTGCGCTGTGAATTGTACGAACAACGTTGTGAAAGGGAAGAAGATTTTCACAGTCCCGACGGAAATAGAAAATCTTCAGCGACGAAAACAATGGCTCCCAGACCGGTTGGAAAATTTTCGACTGCCGTCGAGGAAGATTTGTGTATTTGGTGGGTGCTTAAATGAACGAAGCGCATAAATAGCATTCGTCGCATATTCATCCGTGAGCATGCGCCAAGTTGCAGGAAGTATTCGATGTTTATAAAATGTGTACGAAGTAAACCAAACTACTGGCTTGGCGAAACGATTGGTAATGCTAAAAATTAGGCAAAAATCCTGGGTTTGTACGCGTTGTGCTATCTTCTATTTGCCTAACTCGCCTGATGCCCAGTGTGCAAATGCACTTCGCTCAAGCTATAATACTTCATTAAAACACTGGCGAGACGGCCGTTGCTTTCAGATTTGCTTTCCTTTCACGAGCAAATCTGAAAGACAAAGGCATAGGCGCGTGCCCGCGCCGATGCCTTTGCTGCACACAACTCCTGAGACAAGGTATGATGATGATGATTAACTTTATTTTCAAAAGGGTGGCGCCATGGCCTCATTGGGGGAAGGGGAGCCTAGGTAGGAAAAGTTTACGTCGGCGGTGAACTCCTGTCGAGCGCGCGAACTCCCATATGGAGAGTAGCGTCTCCCTGGCCCGTGCCTCGTTAACCGGTGGGATCCAGGCCTCTAAAGTGTCGATGTGAGGCCCCAGGTGTTCGGCCCTTTTGTCTCGCAAGCCGGCACAATCCCAGAGGAGGTGTCGGATCGTCGGGCTTACGCCGGCGGTGCACGTAGTGCAGACGACAAGTGCAGCGGGCTCGGACCCTTCCGATGGCGCTTGGTCGGGTGGGCGGCCCCTCCGTGGTTTGTAGCAACGCCATCGAGCGAGTATGTCTTCGGTGAGCGCAGCTCCGGTGCGGGCCTTGTGTATTAACACTTGTGCCCCTCTTGGTAAACCCTTGGGTAACAGTGCCGGGTTGTACGGCGTTTGGTCTCGCAGCCGACGCTGATCCTCTTGTCGGGCCGCAGATTTCTTCTCTAGGGGGTCTGGGTCCGGCGGCGCGAAGGGGACGAAGATCCCTGGATTAGAGCGGTCTTCCCTGTGCTCGCTCGCCCACGCGTGTGCGGCCTCGTTACCGATGCCACCCGCGTGTCCCGGGACCCAGTCCACTCTCACCTCAATACCTTTGGTGTTTTTCAAATACGAGCACAGACTCTTGATTCTCTGACAGAGCGTCCTTTTGCGAGGAGGTTTCCCCAGACGGGCAAGGGCTTCCCTACAATCCGTGAAGATGGTTACACGGGTATAGGTACCTCCACTGGGTCGAATGTCTCTCTTATACCCCATTCACGCGGTCAACATAAAGGTACCTTTAACATAGGTCCCTTTGCTATCGGCGAATCAGCCCGTGCTCTTGGGTCGCGAGCACACGCCACGCGCGGAAGATCGTTAATTGATTGGCCGCAGAGAATAAAGGTCCCTTAGCTAAAGGTACCTTTACTGTCGTGTGAATGGGGTACAGGTGTATTGCATCAAGTTCGAGGCGGCTCGTGCTAGGTTCGCTGTCGTATTGAAGTGTCTGAGCATATCGGTCCTGGCCGGTAACGTAGGCGAGTGTGGCCCGCTTCGTCTCTTGGCACCACGCGGCGTCTGTGAAGACCGCGTGCTCCACGAGGTCTTCCCGCGCAGCGAGTGCAGCTCTTTCTTCCGAATGTTCTTCGCGGTGTTGTTTGCGAGTGAGCGGCTAAGGGCTTTTGACCATAATGTACTCCCATGGTGGTATGCTCTTCGGAGGCGGGGCCTCTCCTACGGGAGTCTGCCAACCCTGTAATTCCAGAAGACGTTGACCGGCTCTAGTCGATGTCCGGCGCCGCTGATGGCCGGCAACGCGGGTCTCAATGATGGCTTGTAGAGTCAGAAGGTTCGAGTACCGATACAACCATTTCGTCTTAGTGTGTCTTGGGAGACCGAGAGTTCCTCAATGTCCTTCTGTTTAGGGTGATGCCATCGTTTGTGGTACCCGATGCCGACGGCACGCGCTCACAGGGAAAATACAAAGAAATCGCAGGAAACAAAATGTCGCTGTAGCACAGTCAGCGCCACGAGCGCGTGCAGGGACACGCTCTCTCACGCGCTTGAGAACAAAAAATAAAAATAAGCGTTCGACACAAAATGGCCAGATGTCATCACCCCAAGCAAAGCGCACATGAAGGCACCCTAGGGAGACCCGTGATTGCGCGCAGGCATTCACGATGCAATATTTCCAGCTGCTTGTGCTGTGCCTTGGTCAGGATGAAACATGCGGCTCCATAGCAGGCTTTTGAGGTCAGGACTGCTTGAGTGAGCAAGCGGATGGTGCGCGTGCCCGCGCCACCGAGGCGGTTGCCCATTCTCTTAATGAGTTGGAGCTGTTGTCGCCCCTTGGGTTTGAGTTGCTTGATCCACTCTTGCGCTCCTCCTTGTTCGTGCAGTGGGACTCCCAATATGCGAATCCAACGTTCGGGGGAGCGCTGAATGGGCTGGCCGACCAGGGTCAGGTGGGGTCAAGTGTATTTGAGCTCTGTTGTGCTCAAGACTGCCGACGATGAGGAAGGCTGTCTTCTCTGGGGAAGGTTGCATGCCCGTAGTTTGCAGGCACTGGTCGACGGCATCTAGGGCCGTCTGCATGGTGACGACCGTTTCTTTAGTGTCGAGCTTCGTGTTACGGGGGTTCACCAAAAGGGTGATGTCGTCCGCATAAGTTGTGTGCTGAAGGTGTGGGACGGCGCGCAACACTCTTGCTATTTTTCTCATAACCAAGTTGAAAAGGGTCGGTGAAAGGATGGCTCCTTGAGGTACTCCACGGAAATTCTGGAACATGCGGGGTTGCTGGGCACCCGAGCTGATCTCAAAGGTACGATTCTTGAGGAATCTTTCCACGAAATTGGTTATGCGGGTGCCTGCGCCGCTCTCTTCGAGTGCCTCGATCACTGCCGAATGCTCAACGGTGTCAAAAGCTTTCCGGAGATCCACTGCCATCAGGGGTCCGGGTACCTTGTTGGTTTCTCGGTGCCTCTTGCCAGTGTTGTACGGAACGGCGTTCCAAGGAACGGCGTTCTTGGAAGGCGTTCCTTTTAGGAGAAACGAAAGAACGCCGCCGTTCCATTTTGCATCGGTGTAACTGGAACGGGAACTCGTTACATTTTTACTGGAACGGAAAAAGAAACGGCGTTCTTTTTTTTCGTCCAGCGTGGTAATTTTTGTTTTATTTATAAGAGGGAACATTTAAAACTATAAAAACAATATTTTTACGAAGACCAGGATCTCGTTAACGTTTTGGTTACTTATCTTAGGTTGTTTTTTTTTTTTTTGTGGTCCTCGCTTGGTAACAGTGGGGTGCATGAGAGCTAGTGCCCGAAAATGCGGTACAAAAAGCAAAACTTGTAGTCGAATGGAAAGACACAAAAAGGGGGAAGTTTCAAACTCAGCTACTTTCTCTGCTTCCACGAACCCTCATACATCCAGAAACCTAAGGCCGACTACAGCCATCACTAAAATTCCACAAAGGGACCTACAGTTTCAATGAAATAACAGGTTACCAGACATTGAACGTACCTTTGTATCCCGAACATTGGTCACTTAAAAGATACACAAAAATTAACCTTTAGTCCTTCTCCCCTTGTCCCCCACTTTCAAAGTGAACAACGAATCCAACCTTCACGAAGAACAACTTGTAGTTTTTAAGACTGTCCTTCCAAAAGCCCTACCTTCTCTTTCACTTGCTCGTCTTTCGGACAGCAACATCGAGAAGCAACTTTTGTGAAGTTCGAACAAGGAACTTTGTTAGATTGAAACGTGTGAAGTTGTTGTAAAACGCTCGTGCAACGTGGGGTAAGTACATTCGGCTCGTCCGAATCGTTCACCAGAAAAGTGAATATGGTTAAAAGCTGAGAGTTCTAAACTTGAATATATCAACAAATGAAACCCTGCTCCCGCTTGTTTTCTTTTCCGGGTGCCCTTCCATCACGGCATTCAAATTAGTATGTTCCCATTTAATAAGATAGATAAAAAAAAATTTGCTCGATCTAATTAAATATGGTAATCAGCAAAATGCAAATGTAACGTACATATGTAACGATACGTTCCATTTTTTATCTGTAACGGGAACGAGTTCCTTTTTCATAGATGGAACTTGTAACGGGAACGCGTTCCAAAAATCAGAAGGAACGAGGACCGAGCTTTCGTGCCTTTTTTTCAGGAACGTGTACAACACTGCTTCTTACCCACAAAGTTTAGGAGGGGGTGGAGGCTGTCGTGGGTGCACAGTTCGGGGCGAAATCCAGTCTGCGCAGCGTCGTAGTGAGGGTCGTCCCTGGCTTCTTCCAAGACATAAGTGAGTCGCGTAAAGATCATCCGCTCGAGTAGCTTGCATAACGTAGACGTAAGTGAGATTGGTCGGAGGTTCTGTATTTGATCCGGACTCTTTCCTGGTTTCGGAATAGGGTACACCACTGAATATTTGCAGTCGGCCAAGAGTACTTCTGACGCCCAAACGTTGTTAAGCTCTTTCAGGAGCTTTCGTTTCTCCGGCTCGTCCAGGTTGCGCAGCATGCACCACGTGATTCCATGCTTGCCCCGGGGCGCTGCGCTCGTTGACAGAGTCCAAGGCCAGTGTCAATTCTTGAATTGTGAACGGGGCGGGGCGTCTTGTTCTGTGTCACTCGGTGGTTGCAGTTCGTAGAGGTACAGGTCCGGATCGTTAGCAGCTTGTGGGAAAAAGGCCTTGGCGGCTGCTTCCTCAAACTCTTCCGGAGTTTGTTCGGTGGCTAGCTGGATGTTGCGAGCAGTGTTGGGCGCCTTGGTCTTGCCGGTCAAGGCTCTGTGGGCGCGCCATAGCTTGCGGGTGCCAGTTCGTTCGTCAAACGTCGCACAGTTGTCAAGCACCTCGAGCGAGCCAGGCGTTTGGCATGGGCGGCGGAGAAAAGCTCACCGGAGATAAGCTCACCGGAGAAAAGCTCGCCGCAAAACCTGCATATGCGGAGAAAAGCTCACCGGCCTTTGAGCGGATGCAGAGGAAAGCTCACCGATTTTTTTTTTTTTTAGAGGATTCTGCGTCAAACGTGGCAATTTAACACAATTCGCATTCGTCACTTCTTGAAGTTCATTGGGCATATTTACTAATTCCTCAGAAATTTGTAATCACCTATTTTGTATATTAATGAAGCCGCAAGTCTAAAGTCAGAACATCCTACACCGGTAAAAAAAGACAACGCTTTATTGACAGCTGACAGTGCGCCGTCAGCAGCTCTGTCAGATAAAGAGGTTTGTTCTTTGCGAACTAATATAAATGACGGTGTGTGAACCATTTCAGCTCCAAATATTGTGTAGTGCCTGATAGATAAGAAGGTGATTGTTGATGTATCAGTGTCATATCGTTGATGATTGTTGTTGATGTATCAGTGTCATAATACAAAAAAGGACATTTTCTTTTTTACAAACCCGTCGATTTTTAATGATAATAAATTGACATATGTTACGCGTGATCCAACAGCCTCTATATAAAAAGAAGAAAAAAATCGGTGAGCTTTTCACCGCATACGCTCAATGGCCGGTGAGCGTTTCTCCGCATCCGCCGGTTTTGCGTTGAGCTTTTCTCCGGTGAGCTTATCTCCGGTGAGCTTTTCTCCGGTGAGCTTTTCTCCGGTGAGCTTTTCTCCGGGATTCGTTTGACATATCTACGTGCCTGTGCCGTCTTGTTGCGCAAACGCACTAGGTCCTTGAATCGTTTGCCGTTGTTAAGATATATCTTGTGGAGCCGCTTGCGTGCCTCCCACAGGTTGATTAGATGTTTGTCGGGAACTGGGTCTTGGTCTTCCACCTCCAGGTTTCGCGTGGCCGCTTGCGCTGCCCTCAGTAATTTTGCGGTTACGGGAACCGCGGCTTCGCACGTGGCCACCGCCTTCCGGAAGGCGTCCCAGTCGATAGCCTGAGTTAAGCGTCTGCGCCCTGCTTTGCCGCCGGTTAAGAGCTTTAGGCAGATGGGATAGTGGTCGGACCCCATAGGGTCCGGTCCGCACCTCCAGTCGGTCACCAGTCGGGAGTCCGCCCAGGTCAGGTCCGGAGTGGTGTCGCGCTGTCCCTCGTGCAGTCCGTGGCACGTTAGGTAGTCGAGGTCGTTGACCAGAGTGAGGTGCGCCAACTCCGCTGCCTCCTTTAGCCGCGTGCCCTTGGCGTTAGCCGTCGAGTACCCCCCGTCCAAGTGGTGCGCGTTAAAATCGCCCGCCACGAGCAGGCGGTCATGGGGGTAGCGCTGCCGGAGGTCTTTCAACCATTAGAAGCCGGCTCGGCCGGCGTGGCCGCGCCTGGAACAGCTTGACTCAGGTCTCGCGTAGTAGGAGGTTAAGATGACCCGGTGACGTCCAAGCGTGCAGCGGACCGCCACCACCTCCTGGAACGGGTTACAGTAGGCCGTCGTGTCTATTTGTGCCTGTGGGAGGCCCTTGCGCACAAACACCGCAGCTTGTGCTTCAATGGTCTGAGATATGCCACTTGATCCGCCTCTTAGTCCGTGTTCAATCGTTGGTTGGAACCACTGATCTCTATTTTAGTAGGCTGAATCGCGGACCGCGGCCTCGGCAGCTGGGGCCGAGTGTCGCCACCGGCGGCCATTGATTGACACCACCAAATGCATGGGACTCTATGGGAAAAATGAGAAAAAGCGCCGCTTTCCCCGTTTCTAAGCTGTTGTCGACACTGGAACTTTTTGACTGCTTTCCGATAAGCACGTCAAATAGCTTGCGTATAAACCAGGCGCTGGCTGCACAAACTAAAAATCGAGGAAGTGACCTACCTGCGCTACCAATCGATAATGGGAGCTACGCTACAAGTTTCTTCGCTCTCTGAGCAGCGGCGAGTGCCCAACGCGACTTTAAAGAGGGGCATCCGTGGCGTCCGTCTAGACGTCGTGTTTTGCTTTCCGTCCACTTTCTTTTTTTGTGTAACGCAATTATATGTATGCTGATATTACGCGTCCTACTCGTTGATTCACAGCGTGCTTCCGAATTTCCTCGATTTCTGGTACCGACTTCCGCCGCTTGGCATCGGGCGCTCGCGCGTGCGCAGAACGCTTCTCGGAAAAGGTCCATTGGCCTCTGAAATCTCCGATAACGGCGCAGAGGCAATTTTATATATTTTAACGCGTCGGAGGTTTTGTTGTGCATGTGTCTCGCCATTTGCCTCAGGATTATTTTCGCGTTTTGTCATGTCCACATTTGCTGGAGACGTGAGCTCGGAGCGTAGGCAACTGGCTCCCTTGCACGAGAACTGGCGCAGCCGTGCGCGTTCCAAAGAAAGCTCGTGCAGAGAAACAAGCAAGGGACCAGGGATGTCAAATTCAGGATAGAGAAAAATATTCCACTGTATCGAAGCGCCACCACACACGATTTCTCGCCTTGATGTACAGGCCTGGAAGGCGATCCCACCGCCATCTGTTGGTTTAGAATCACACTAACCAAGGGTGGGGTTGCACCTTAAGGGCACCGAGAAGCTTCGTGATCGCGCTCATTTGAGTGTAGGAAGAGAAGAAACTGAGCAATCTGGCTGTGGTGACGTTCTGAACCAATTCGCTTCAGCGAAATCAAGAAACTTTTTGTCGTAGCTTTTATGAAGTGTCATGGTGCATGGATTTGTTTTATATTTGTTCCGTAAATAGTTGAAAGTTGCAAATAAACTGTCGGAAACGTACAAAACACAACTTTTCTGCTGATGCTATTTCAATAACTTTATCTAAGCGTCTGTGCGATTTTGCACATGTTCACATGGTCATTTTGTGTTCATCTTCTGTCTAGTTCAAAGTAATTTGGAACTAATTCGGTCATTAAAAGACTTTTTTTTTATTTTGCCACAAAATATGGGCGTCAGGTAAAGATTGCAAGGTTATTTGACACATCTTTTCCTGGTTGGGTATCTTTCTTACGTGTGTGTGTGTTCGGTAGAATGCATGCAATGTAATGCGTGTGCTGTGACACAGCCAGTCCACTCTCATGGAAACGCGGGATTTTACATGAAATCATCATCATCATCATCATTGGGGGCGCGAAAAAAAAAAAAAACTACTTGTCACGAGTGCCATCACCCCTAGGTACGTCACTACATCTTAATCCCATTAGCATCCCCTTTGGCTCCTTCTTGCAAAATGTGCTGCGCCCTCTGCGGCGCCTAAAGCCGCGGTGTCTTCCCCGTATGAACGACCCGTCACGTTAGTCGTACAAAAAAAAAAAAAGTCTCCGGACATGTTTGAAGCACGCATACGTCCAGACGCTTTACAGACGCTCTGCGTGGCCGCCGCCATTACCGACCTTCTGTGTTTGTTTCCTCTCGTTACGTTTACTTCACTTCATCCTTACCACAGCAGGGCAGGTACTATTGCCATTTTGGATTCTACAGTGTCCTTCTCACCAGCATTGGGCTTTGTGGAGGTTCGTCAACGCCCGCTTCGATGGCTCGGCATCTGGGTAAGACAAGAAAAGGTCAGCAATGGCGGCTCTAATCTGGCGCGTGTGCAAAATGTCTATACGAAGCGAACGTACTTCCAACATGCTTGGAGGCGCGTCCGCAGGTAATCCTGTCATCATGTCTGCAGGGAACGCCGTGGCTTTTGTGTGTTGTACGAGCAGTGTGACTGCGGCTCGAAGGAATTCTCTGAACTGGCTGTATGGGGAGCGCAAGTTCGTCTGCTTCGTTTGCAGGCGGTTGCGGTGACGTCAAAACGTCGAGCTCTGATTGGCTCTGATAAAAGGCCAGTGGAAAGAGCTCAAGGCAGCTTACTTTGAGGTCTACCCACTATCCTTCAATCAGAGCCAATCAGAGCTCGACGTTTTGACGCCACCGCAACCGCCTGCAAAAGAAGCAGACGAACTTGCGCTCCGCACAGAGCCGGCTGTAGCAGACGACGGGGGCGACAGAGGCAAAGCAAGCGAGGAGCGGGCGGCGGAAGGCCAGCATCTGCGCCGCCAGGCTGTAATACCCTTTTTCTTTCTCACCCGCCCTCTCCAGTGTCACTTGGTATAGGCTGCGTGAGCAAGAATCCACCCCTTTTGAAAGTCCATGGGCAAAACTGGCGACCGCCATAGTTTGATCTTGCTTCGTGCGCGAAGCGCAGTGTTGGAACTATACTCTAAAAAAAAAGGGTATCACCTTACACCCCTTTGTCCTATATAATGCACCCCCAAACTTCAGTTCGACGTACAGCGCACTATAGGTTGTTTTCACATGACGTCAATCCGCCATATTGTTGTTAATTTGTTTTTTCCAAACAAATTTACTAATATGAAGGATTACATATCGCAACCTGTTGTGGAGATGTCAGCGTGGTGTGACTTATGAGCTTCTGTGCTCTACGCATTTAAGGGGTCATGTAAATCCTTGGAATGCTCGCTTTCGGCACATGCCAAACAGCTCACAACAACAAAATGGGGGACAAAATTACGTCAGTGAAAACTCCCTATAATCGAACAGACGGCCCCAGATTTTACAAAAGACTTGATACCGGTGCGATATAGCTTATTAAATAGCTAAAGTACGTATGAAAGGCCAGAGAAAGAAAACACTGAAGTTTTTCAGTAAGGCCAAGAAAATCATGATTTTTTTTGTAGTCTAACACGTACACATCGCGACACTGTTAGCGCGAACACGACATCGGCACATTGTCGCATTTTACTTCTAAATAATATAAGCGAGCACGACATTTTATCAGTTACATTATAGAACTAAATTAGCTATTTCCGTAGCAATAATAACTTGGATGACATCCCTTGGTCTCAAAGAGAAAAACTGAAAAAACCGGCGATCGCTTGTTCGCGCTAACAGTGTCGTGCTCTGTACGTTAGCTATTTTAATAAGTTGTACCACACGGCTATCAAGCCTCTCGTGAAAGTTAGCACCGTCAGATCGACATCAGTGCGCTGTTCGTCGAACTGAAGTTTTGGGGTGTATTATATGGGACAAAGGGTGTAATAATACACCCTTTTTTTTAGAGTAACGCGTTACAAGTAACGACGTTGCTGCTAACGCGTTAGTTTTTTTGCTAACGTACGAACGTACTCGATAGAATCCAAAATGACTAACGAGTAAAGTAATTTCGTTAGTTTTTCACGGTATCTCCTATCAAATTACGTTACCCGTTATTCGTTACATTTGATTAAAATTGGCTCAATTAATTTTTTTTATGTTGTGCACGTACGTCAAAGTGACAGAGAAACCCCAAGAAAGCTCTGTATAAACGGCGTCATTTCGAACTCCTTCGGAAGAAACATTTATCGTCCCCACGACCGGGCCCAAAAGACGTCAGATTACCGCTTTGCGGAATTCCTAAGCGTCCTTGGTGCAATCTTTGTATCGAAGCTGCTAAGATTACCGTCGCCGTACCCTAAAGGAGCAGCCGTCTCGCTGAAAGGAGACATCCGTTCAGGAGGCAACAGTCTGCCGCCGCTCGAAGGATTTTGTTTCAGCTTGCCTAGCTACTCCAGCTGGTCACACCCTTCTCTTAAAAACAAGCGAATTCTAGTTCTGTCAACAACAAAAAGGATAAACTCTAAGTTTGGAAGCGTTGACGTTCCCACGCTTTGAACCAAAAGATGTGGCAAGGCTATTACAGCAAGGAACGGCAACCGTCACCCCATAAAGAAGTTACCATATTTTAGAATCTCTGCCGCCGTCGTACAAAGGTGTGGTCACTCGCTGGAGAACGACTCCCGTTCAGAAGGTCGCCTCCCACTAAATCCCCTGGGCATCCTTTCTCCCATAGCGCCTCAAAGATTAGATGAGAAACTGCATCACCACCACGGACGGCACCTTTTGTGTATCGCAGTTTGTCAGACATAAATATTGTAGCCTTCCACAAGAAAGCGTGCCCCCAACTCCCAGGCATTCAAAAACCGAATTATCTACTACTGGACGCTGCGCCCGTCTTTTTCTTCTCGCAGTTCCTGGTTGTGTGTGAAGGCTACTCTACTATTCTTCTAGAGAGACTCATTCGTAGCAGTGATAGTGATGGCTTTCTTCTGCTTCGCCTTTACTTCGCTACTGCCTGCGAAAAGAAATGGTTTTGGTTGTGAAAGAGAAAATTAGGGTAAAGAGCTTATAAACGCTCGCCACCTTTTTTAGTCATATATACACGTAAAGATAGTACGAGTATGCATGTGATTATAACCAAAGTATGGCCGGCGCAATACTTGGTTTGTGATTACCCATAATCATCTTTGGTTATAATTATTGGTTATAATACGCGATCGATGTCCTCTTTTTGTTGCTTGTGTAGCCTAAACCGGACCGTGACCAAAACTAGCGTGGCTGTGAGGTGTGTTGTTTGTGAGCAGTCCGTGTACTGAACAGCTGTCTCTGTCATGCAAGGTCTGCCTCTAACCAACAAGACCGCTTTGGACCGCTTGTTATAAAAGCCTCTTTTATTGCCATTTCCTTCTCGTGCAAGATGGCAGCGGCCACCAAAACTCCGTTTGAGGAGAAACACCCAAATCGTCTTCATTTGCCTTCCAGGATACTGAATATCGATATTATATTTCAGTTTGGTGCACGGAGGCTGCAGAAGTTAATTTTTAAAGCACCGCTAAAGCCCCTAGCTCCTTCCCGGGGCGTGACGTCACATTAGGAATTTTTGGAATCTTCGCTCTCGCGCATCTTCAGCACCTATCAAAGCTATGCACGCGACCTCTTGAAATTTTTCAAAAAAAAAAAAAAAAGACCAGAAGTAGACATCACGACGGGCGGCAGTGTTGAAAAATATACCTGGCAAACTTGCAATAGGTGAGCGGCGTTTGGCAACTTCCGGTTCCTTAGGAAATTTTGTTCAGCTGTTGACAAGCGACGTACGCCACAATTCACCTCTAACTCGTTTTTCTTTTTTTTTTTCTTTTTTCAGGGCGTGTTTTAGCTTCCCTTTAATGTAAGCAGCGAAAACTCTTCGAAAACGGCTTAGTTTAGTTTACTTGTACATTTTAGAAGGAGGGTAAATGAATCATTGCAATTATATATAAACACCGACAAGCGACGTCGATGATTTGCAAGCCTGTCTAAGCATGGTTCTGAAAACTACAGTCTGGAGGTTTCAGAATTATGCTTGTACAGGCTTGCAGCTCATTGTCGTCGCTTGTCAATGGTGAAACAAAATTTCCTAAGGAACCGGAAGTTGCCAAACGCCGCTCACCTATTGCACTCGCTGCCCACACGAGCGACACTCGCCTTGCGGCTCAAATATCCTAGTATAATGTCACGACTGGTTGGATCGAGGTTTCTAGTGGTTTCTCGCGCTTGGTTACATCTTCGAGGAAAGCGAATGTGATATCTAGATTCACACTCGTTTTTCTTTCTTTTTTTTCAGGACGTGTTTTAGCTCCGCTTTAATGTAAGCAGCGAAAACTCTTCGAAAACGGCTTAGTTTAGTTTACTTGTACATTTTAGAAGGAGGGTAAATTAATCATTGCAATTATATATAAACACGCCTATTTGATATTTGTTTAAGTTTGCGATTTATTTAGACAGTTTCTTCCAATACTAATTCGTGATGCAGTTTATTTAGTTAATATTTTGTTGTACCACACCACTGATAACTAGAAATTAACAGCGGTACTTCGCATCAGTTCTAGTATTTTTTTTTGTTTCTTCTTTTCCGCTAGTCCCTCCCTTCGCAGAAGCTATCAAAGTTCGGGGCACTTTCAAAGACAGGAAAGACCAAGACTACAACTGTCCCGACACGCCCTTGCTGAAGCAGATGAAGATCGACCCGTATGCATCAAGTTCGCGTTTCTCAAGAACGGTTCGGCAATCTTGTGGAGACGTTTGTGGTTGAGACGCTGCAGTCATATACTAACAGCTGTCATACACTAACAGTGAAACACAAAGTAAAGACAAACTAACGTAAAAGTAACGTCCCTTAGTCCTGGCAAGTAACGACACCGGTATTTCGTTACATTTCCAAAATGGCAACGGAACTCTGTAACGCGCTAGCTTTTTTCCAAGCTACGAGTAACGCTAGCTTGTTACTTAGTTTCGGTAACGGGCACAGGAACACTGGCGAAACGTGCCATTGGATCCGATTTCACCGGCGAGCGCTGGCGCAGCACTCGTGTTCAACGCCTTTGGACCCGAGTATGGGCCGAACGCTGACGCGGCATTCGGGCCCAATGCATGCTCAAAGTACATGCCCAAAATATGGCGGCTTCCTGAAAATCGACGCAGCAGCTACACAGGAAGGTGTGCACTTTTGACGAAGGTCTATTCGTGGTGACATCCGTGTGCGGCCTTTTAATTTTTTTTTTCTTTTGCGTCGAGAATTTGTTTTTAACATTTTCAGTTGAGGCTCCGTCTTCATTCTGATCGTTAAACCGGCGTCAGTCAGCTTAGAACCGGATGCATGTAGAGGACCGGAAGGAAAAAGATATAAAAATAGCAACTCGTTCAAGCTGTACTACGTCATAGGTTTCGCACGAGTGCTTCAGTGTGGTTGCGAGCTAGCAAGTTTTAACATCTGGCAAAGACACAAGGAAGAACGGAGAATCCACGGTAGGTACACTGGATACAAATGTTTGTAACATAACAGGAAATATGCGGAAAAGTTCTGTCAAAATGGGGAAACGAATTTGTTAGTTTAAAAAATCAGGCGCGCTTATCGGTTAAAATCAGGTCCGCTATTTGCCAAGAACGCAGTCTGAATATACTTGTATTATCGGTAGAAAAAGAACAAATTGTTATTACACTAAAAGAAAAAACGTCGTCTTTCCTTAACACTCTACAAAAGGTCCTGTAATTTGTAAAAAAAAACAGAGCTTATGTTGTTCCCACATCCCAAAACTTTTTTGACGAATAAACAGAATAATTAAAATCAAGCTGCTGTAAAAAAAAATACTCTCCTTCCTTTTTTTAATGAAGGATTATTAAACCAGTGAACGAAGCCATAGTTAAAATTAATTAATTTATAGAGGAATGTTAGTTCGCAATACAAGGTATAGTGCATAAAAATTGAGCAGCAGTCTTATGTTACTCCACAGTATACAGTCACAGCGATATGTTCGACATGCCACGTCGAAGTCGTTGGACATGGGCGTCAAGGTTCACGCACCGTGGGGCAACGTTGCCTCGGGGTGCTGGAGAACAAAAACGTTCGGAGCAAAAGAAACCCCGCTGTCCATTTTGTTCCGAACGATTCTGTTTCTTTTTTGTTCCGAAGCGCGCGAAATCGGATCTCCCGCCACGACCTATCGGCATTCACAGTGCTACGACACCATATTTCTAACGGCTATTTATTTATTTATTTTTTTCAGAGGGCGCGTGCAGTGGGCATGGTTTGATAAAAAGAGGGTAGGACGGTTACTTGAATGTCGTTTCTTTCCTGTGCGTTTTAGGGGCTCGGAGGACGTTAAATGGAAGAATAACCGTCAGGCAACGTTACTAAAACCCTCAGTTGGGAAACTCACTCTTAAAACCTGGGCCGCTGGCGTCCACCGAGACCGAGCTAAATACGATAGCAGCGCCACCCTTTAGCGACTAGCTGAAACATGAAAGTTGCTTTACATAGCTACTGCGAGATGGCCCTGCGAGATGGCGCCACCGGCCCTTGCCCAACTCGACGCGCAGCCGTGCAGTTCCCGGAGTAGACGCTGCGGGGAAATGGATGGCGTTGCGATCGCCATTAGCTCGGCTCTCGAGTACGGATCGGAGTCACCTTTTTAAAGCAGGCTCTATGGCAGTTTCCCAACTGAGTGGTTCTAGTAACGTTGCCGTCAGGGTAATTAACTAAAATTTAAAAATTTATATAGCCACTTATAGGAATCGGCGTAAATACTGGATTTTTAACATGATTCGTTGAATCAATATTAAAAGGTTATTAATGAATTGTAGGTATAATTAACGTACTGTGCCGTTTCTAAAGGCGCCGTTTTAAGAGATATATAAACTATTCCCTCGGAAAATTTCGAAGAAATATGAAGTAGGAGTAATATTTGGTCAGACTCCGCGCGTTTATGCGACAAATATCGCAGTAACCGGCCAAGTGGAATTAAAAAATAAACTGTGATATATAGAGCCCGTCGAGTGAACCTGGCATTCGTAGAGGAGTGCACGTGTGATTGGCTTGGGGGATGTGTTGCTGCTATCTGTGTGTTGTTCTGCTTTGTATATGATAGGGCATTGTAGTACAGTTAGAGCTTGAATGCCGATATAAATACCAGCGACGCAGTTAGTTGATATTTATCGCTGTAAAACTTTTCTTGCAACCTAAAGGAAACAACAGACACTGTTCTTTCACAAACTTCCAGAACAGAAACCCGTTGTTCGTTTGTTTTTACAAAAAAAATTATGTTTTACATGTTTAAGAACAGAGACTGTTTTCCTATTACGCTGGGCAGGATAAAGTCAGCCATCATACAGGAAGGACAAAAACCGAAAAACATTTTCTTTTAACAAAAATGAGGGAAACAGAAACAGACAAAGACAGGTAATTTGTGGCAAGCTGCCAAGCTGTTTCGCTTTTTTTGGTTTTTGCACAGTCGTTTTATACAATGTATACCGTTCGTAACTTGTGAGGGAGTTTAGTAAATCGTTCCGACAACTCCGATAACGATACCCGCTACACCGCTGACGCCTTTGAGCTTGCACCGTAGAGTTATCCGGTATCGTTTCCGGGGATTACCGGAACGACCAACTAAAACTCTCTACTGGGGAGTTTTAGTAGATCGTTTCGATACACTCGATGACAATACCGATAACAATACGAGGCATGGACAATCCCTTACAAAAATGATCAATGAGTTTCAATTGACTTTCTATTGTGTTCCTATAGAGTCAATTGAAACTCAATATAAACTCAACGTCTAATGAGTTTGATCATTAGAAAATCAATATTTATTCTATTGAATTTAGTCATTAGGAATTCAATTGAGTTTGATCATTAGAAACTCAATATCGATTCTATTGATTTCACTCATTAGGAATGCAATTGAGTTTGATCATTAGAAACTCAATATCGATTCTATTGATTTCACTCATTAGGAATGCAATTGAATTTGATCATTAGAAACTCAATATTGATTCTATTGAATTTACTCATTAGGAATGCAATTGAGTTTGATCATTAGAAACTCAATATCGATTCTATTGAATTTACTCATTAGGAATGCAATTGAGTTTGATCATTAGAAACTCAATATTTATTCTATTGATTTTACTCATTAGGAATGCAATTGAATTTGATCATTAGAAACTCAATATTGATTCTATTGAATTTACTCATTAGGAATGCAATTGAGACTGATCATAAGAAACTCAATATCGATTCTATTGATTTCACTCATAAGGAATGCAATTGAGTTTGATCATTAGAAACTCAATATCGATTCTATTGAATTTACTCATTAGGAATGCAATTGAGTTTGATCATTAGAAACTCAATATCGATTCTATTGAATTTACTCATTAGGAATGCAATTGAGTTTGCTCATTGTGAACTCAATATACATATATTCCTTTGAATTTAATCATTAAGAATGCAATTGAGTTTGCTCATTATGAACTCAATATCAATTCTAATGAATTTACTCATTAGGGACGCAATAGAGTTTTATCATAAGAAAGTCAATATCGATTCTATTGAATTTACTCATTAGGAATGCAATCAAGTTTGGTCATAAGAACTCAACATCGATTCAATTGAATTTCCTCATTAGGAAGGCAATTGAGTTTGGTCATAAGAAACTCAATACCGATTCTATAGAATTTACTCATTAGGAATGCAATTGAGTTTGGTCATAAGAAACTCAATATCGATCCTATTGAATTTATTCACTAGGAATGCAATTGAGTTTGGTAATAAGAAACTCAATATCGATTCTATTGAATTTACTCATTAGGAATGCAATTGAGTTTGGCCATTAAGATCTCAATATATATTCTTTTGTAATTGCTCATTAAAAATGAAATTGGGTTTGCTCATTAGAAATGCAATATGTATTCTTTTGAATTTACTCATTAGGAATGCAATTGAGTTTGGTCATAAGAAACTCAATATCGATCCTATTGAATTTACTCATTAGGAATGCAATTGAGCTTGGTCATAAGAAACTCAATAGCAATTCTATTGAATTTACTCATTAGGAATGCAATTGAGTTTGTTTTTTGGTCGTTTGTGGATTACTGCACCGAACGATTATTGCTTGTACCAATGTTTTTCTATTAAGGGATAGAGTCCAATGACTTCGAAATATTGTTTATCATTTATGAGACTTCCAAGGAGGAAATAGCAAACTGGGAACCTTAATAAATGCTGAGGTGGTCACCGGCCAAATGAATACCTTTCTTATGTAGGGTATATAAGGCGGTGGGGCAGTCAAGGGGAGTACGATTAGTGGGTTGTGAGTGTTTAGTTATGATGTTTGTGTTCGTTTCCTCCATGTGCTTTGTTTCCTTCATGTTGCATGCTTTAAGGAAGTATACAAAAACTTCTTAACCAGTTGCAATTTTTTTTTAAACGCAGTTGCAATAAATTCTATTGGGACACGTTGCAAAAATTCAATTGAAACTCAATTGCAATATTTTTATTGAAACTCAATAGCAAAAGTTCTATTAAAACACTATTGCCAAAATTCAATTGAAATGCAATTGCTAAAACTCAATTGCGCCTCAGTGGCCAATACCCTGGGACGGTTCAATAGGGACTCAATAGAAAAAGTCAATTGAATTTCAATTGGACTGAATGCGGTCTATTGAGTGAGCCCTTTATACTTTCAATAGACCATTTGCAGTATTCCCAAGCGCCCCGGCCCGCACTCAAGGAATCATGGGAACGGTGTTCCTTCAGCTCTCTAGTGATCACTAATTTTCGACCAACTCCATGGTTACACAGCTTTTGAGCGTAATTCGAGGTCACCCTGAACAAGCGCCTGATATACCCCAAGGACCTGTCATATCACTTTTAAACTTGCTCGTCAACGTCAGCACTTTTTATACTGCGCATGCGATCCACCTTTCAACCTGGCTGAGCTGCAGAAATCTCTTACAATATTATCACTCTCGTGATTGTTGTTTGAGCAGGAATTGCTTAAAAAGCCGATAATTCACAAAAACAAAAACCAGGATTTACCTCGGAGTCCGCGGGGCTGTTTATAGCATTTTTAACGTTTATAACTTAATATCAGCATGATAATAATGTAAGAGATTTCTGCAGCCCATCCAGGCTGAAGGGTGGACAGCATGCACAGTATCAAAAACGCTGACATCGAGGAGAAAGTTTAAAAGCGACATGACAGGTCATTGGGTATATCAGGCGCTTGTTCAGAGTGACTTCGAATTACGCTCAAAACCTGTGTAATTAAGAATAGGGTTGAAATTACCGATCACTAAGGAGCTGAAGGAACACCGTTCCCATGATTCTTTTAGCACGGGCCGGGGCACTTGGGGGATATAGCAAATGGTCTATTGAAACTCAGTTCATTTTTTTGTAAGGGATGGCGTTAGCGGAGTATCGTGCACCGTCATTGGGGTTTTCAGAACGATCTTCTAAAACTCCTTATTGAATTACTTTTTCTCAAAACGTTCCGCTCAAACTGCGTTTTTTTTTTTTTTTTTTTTTAATTCTGAGTGGCGGCATTATGTTTTGCTAATTTTAGTAGGTGCCTTCAACGAAACGCCAAGTAAGGTCAGCAAACTATGAAAAACTCTTCAAGTGTATTTCTTTTTATTTTCATCGATTTATAAATAAACAGAAAGCTTAAATGATACTGCTCCAAGATGACTCAGTTTGAAATAATGCGGAAGAGAGCGCAAAATCTTGCCTGTGTAGGGCGTACTATCACTTTTTGATCGGGGAGATCATGAAACTTCAGTCTATCTGACCAATTATCTGGGCCGGCTTGCTAGAACCAGCGTCTCAGCTGAGACTGGGTGAAAGAAAGCACTGCAAAGACTGGGGCGCGCGAGCGTCTTGAGACGCAGCTTGAGTCCCCCTCAGCTCGTCCTCTGGCTTTGGCAGTGCTTTCTTTCACCCGGTCTCAGCTGAGACGCTGGTTCTAGCAAGCCGGCCCTGTTGTTGTTTTCTTATGAATTATATGTTCTGTTTTACGCCTCTTCACCGTCCGCTCTGTACATCAATCAGAATTGTAGGGAAATTGCATAGAGTAACCTACTTTTGATCTTGTGAAAAAAAAACATTTTTAAGTATGATATAAATCGACATTTTCTCTAAAATAGAATGTAACGCCCGTACTTTAAGTAAAGAGAAGAGATTTATAAAAAGGAAGTTATGTCTAAGAAGAAACAAATTAAGATTCCGACGTCTGACAAACATACAAATATGTCGAACTATGACATTTTTTTCAAACAAAAAATTTAAAGTCTTTCTTTACCCAAGTATTTTTTGCCAACTCCAGTGGAAGCACGGTTGTCATATTTTAACAACCTGATTCCCAGATTCCGGTACACCAAGAGTCAGATAAACCAATCGATCGTATATAATAAAGCGGTAAGTTTTTTTGTTTTTTTTTTGGGGGGGGGGGCAGATAGTGATTGTTTTTTTTTTGTTTTTTTTTTCTTTCTGCGTTTTAGATTACTCTCCGAATTATGGTGTCAAATGAACACAAGCTCTTGCTTTAGCTCTTCCATTTCTTGGTAATCATTTTATTGATCAAGTTTTATTTTCCAGGTAGACGCCAAAATTTACAACTAGACATTTTTCTCGGACAAAACCCCAAGTATCATGAAGAGCGACGAAACGAAAGAACGGTACCTCCAGGGATTTCAACCGAAAGAATATCCTCGGTTCATGAAGGCACTCCATGGCGTTCACTCATTTTACCAGAAGGAACTTCACTCCATCTTCAACTCTCGTGAGTATACATACATATATCGACTTTCACCAAAAATATGCGGTCTACGTCAAGGATAAAAGTTAATTGAAGCTGTAATAGAACCCCCTTTTTAATGTTTCATCAAGCAATAATAATGATCGCCATTTCTTTTGGTTCTTAAATTCTAGGCTAGGTGGCGGAAGCTACCGCCCGTTGTAATGGGTACAGCCGTTAGCAAGCATCCATGGGCGCGAAGCGGGTGATTAGGTGCATAGAGTTATTATAATGTACGCTAGAGGTTCAACTGGCGCTAGTGTGCTGTTGCAAATTGAAGCAGACAGCAAGCAGTCGGAAATTGACTTCCGGTAATCCATTTCTATGGAAAAAAAGCGAGTGCATTTCCTCTCTGCGCTCGATTATAAAAGCAAATATCACGAATAATTCGTACGTACTAGGCACTTTGGAACATTTCCCAGTCACGCAGACGAAATAATTGGTCAGTTACGGCGTTTTTATTTTAAGATCTTGATATGAAAAACGGTGCTAAAACCGCTTCGTACATGCATTTATGTGCACTGTCGGACACTGTTAGCGCGAACACGGCGTCGAAGCTTTCTAGCATGGGTGATAAACGTGCCAAACGAACGAAGGACATGTGGAAAACCAAGAGAGACGACAGGAACTACGAAGTAAAACTGGATAAGTAACTTCTTGTGCTTGCAGACGATCAAAATGAATTGAAAGTCACGTAATATAGTCCGATTTGCAATAAATAAGTACTGCTTTATTCTGTCTGCTCATGAATATGTGCGAAGATACTTAATTGTTCTGGGTTCAAATAATCATCCGCACGCTTCAAATCTTTGCAAATAGGGAGAAGCCAGGGAACAGGTGCCTGATAAAAACTGCCCGACAAAGGAAATAATAAGAAAACATACCTTTAGTAGTTCACGTACTTTATCCTTTACGTTTCGAACGTTTTTTTAACCACTCGTAAAGATGCACGCGACGGGGTCATTTTCCTATAGTGACAGAACGGGCATATTAGCAATATATAAGCACCAGCGGAATGCTGGCGAACTTTGAACACGCTCTACATTCCTTTCGATCGTTATTTTGCTTAGAATCGTCGCTCGTTTATATATACCTGCCATGGAACAGAGGTTTGGGCATGAAATATAGCGAAGTTTAACATCGTTCAGTGGTAAAGAAAAAATGCTGTAACTCAAGCAATTACACTTCCACAATATTAATAAAGGTACATACTATCCGGTACAACCGAAATAACAAAAGTTATTCATGTTATTTTCCGGCGAAGAGACAAAATTCACGCGCTTTTTCCCATAGGAATACACAGGAAGACTGGAAAAGTAGACTGCATGCTGTCTGCTTCAATTTGCAACCGGAAGTCCCGTAGACACTAGCGCCAGCTGAACCTCTAGCGTTTATTGTAATAACTCTATGATTAGGTGGCACTGATCTCAATGACAATTGCTGGATCGCGCTTCCCGCTCCCGCAAGTGAAGCCACCGGACGCAACCTCGCTGGGATACGATTTGCGGTTTTGCCAGCGTTTTGCTGCGGTTCTCCGGCGTGCTGTAAACACGTTTTCTACTCGTTCGTCGTCATTCGCCGAAGAAGTTTTTTAAAACTCTGTATATTGTTGAGACTTGCCGCTGTGAACACGTGGAAAATTTTACGAAAGCGCAGTGTCGCAGGAAAAAAGGCACAACTCGTCGAAAGCAAGGGTCTGGCGGCGTGTTCAAAGCTTCCTGGCACGCCGAAGTGCCGTGTCTCTGTGCCTTCGCGCGCTTGGATACCGACCAAGAATCGAAGTCGTGTGGATGTTTTTGCGAGTGCAATGTGCGTGAAGCCGTATCAAAAAGGTACAACTTGTCGAATACAAGTGTCACCGGTCTCGCGGCGTGATCAAAGCTTCCTTGGCACGCCGAGTGATGCATATTTGTGTCTTCGCACGCTTGATACCGGTCAAGGAATTGACGCCGCACAAAGTTCTGAACGTGTGCCGCGCGTAGATGCCTTTAGATTATATATATATATATATATATATATAATATATATATATATATATATATATATATATATAATATTATATATAGATATATATATATATATATATAGTTATATCGGCCACGGAGTTCTGGATCGTCCAGCTGTTCCGGTGAGTTGCTATCATAAAAGGGGGGAGATCTGTAACGTGTTCTTATGTACTATAACCATGGCTATGTTCAAGTCTACTCTAATGAATTACGTCGGAGCACGAATAGGGCAACGCTGTGGAGCAAGGAGGGTTTTCGAAATCAAAAGTACAAGACGGCGAGAATGAAATCTTTGAAGCGCGGCCGATATGGTCGTGTGCAATCTGTTGACCAATTACAATTAGGCGAGCCGCGCTCAAACGTCAAGTGCAATTAAGTAGCTGATAATGAGCCAGCACTGATCAGTGATGAGGAGCTGTTGTGCACGGTATTGTGTAAATCGTCTAAGGACGAACAAAATTACACCATCTTCCCGAGGGGAACCATGGGGTGATGCGGAGCATCGCGGATCGTTATTAACGGTGTTATTAACGGTGTTAGTAACGTTCTCGAAGGTCGGGTTCCGCCGCTCGCTTCGTACGTTTACGTTGAACTTCACGGTCCCGAACCTCAGGTTCTGCTGCTCGACGTTCACGAACCAACGCGGCTTCCCGTTCTCGAAGGTCGGGTTCCGCCGCTCGCTTCGTACGTTTACGTTGAACTTCACGGTCCCGAACCTCAGGTTCTGCTGCTCGACGTTCACGAACCAACGCGGCTTCCCGTTCTCGAAGGTCGGGTTCCGCCGCTCGCTTCGTACGTTTACGTTGAACTTCACGGTCCCGAACCTCAGGTTCTGCTGCTCGACGTTCTCGAACCGCCGCTGCTTCACGTTGTCGTAGTTCAGGGTCTGCCGCTCGCTTCAAGCGTTTGCGCTCAGCGTCGCGTGCCCTTCGCTGCGCAGCTTTGTCTTCAGTGGACGTAGCGTTGCTGTTAGTTTGTGGGGTGGTGCTGACGCTTGCTTGCGCCAACCCACTAACTGACGGGACTGTTGCTTCCATCACACTTCATCGGAAGAACGGAGTGAAGTGGAGTCAACAGCGCTGAACTGAACGCGCGCAGCGCGCTACCGCTGCTTATATTCACACTTGAAGGAGAGGAGACTAGAGGAGGAGAGTTGCGCATGCGCGCGCGGTGTGAGTAGAAGCGAACGCACGCGAAGTGCACGCAGCTGGTAGAGAGAGAGAGCGGAGAGAGTAACGCGCAGCTGTTGGAGAGAGGGAAGGAGGAGAGTTGCGCATGCGTAGTGTGAGTGCGGACTACGACGCCGACGCCGCGGGACATAGACCCGAGCAAGAGATGCTCCGCATCTAAAAAAGACGTCCCTTCCCCCATCTTCCGGCGCTAGTGGACGCTGGATTAAGCTCGTTCCTAAACCGCGAGGGCCGCAAGTATACAGACGTCAGAGTAAAGTAAGACGCTGATCCAGAGGCATATACGGCTTCACGCACATTGCACTCGCTAAACACATTCACACGGCGTCGATTCTTGGTCGGTATCCAAGCGTGCGAAGGCACAGAGACACGGGACTTTGGCGTGCCAAGGAAGCTTTGAACACGACGCCAGACCCTTGCTTTCGACGGGTTGTGCCTTTTTCCTGCGACACTGCGCTTTCGTACAATTTTCCACGTGTTCACAACGGCAAGTCTCAACAATACACAGAGTCTTAAAAAACTTCTTCGGCGAATGACGACGAACGAGTAGAAAACGTGTCTACAGCACGCTGGAAAACCGCAGCGAAAGGCTAGCAAAACCGCAAATCGTATCCCAAGCGAGTGAAGTCAGGTGGCTTCACTCGCGCTGCAGCGAACAAGCGGGGAAGCGCGATCCAGCAATTGTCATTGAGATCAGTGTTGGGTGGCCAATATATGACAATTGCTGGATCGCGTTTGCCCGCTGAATGCGGCCACTGCGGCCATCTTTTTGGTAGAGTTATATCACCTCTAGCCAGGCACGTAGCAGGATTTTGTTTCGGGGGGGGGCCCGCCCATGACAAAATGCTGTATGAGGGGGAGGGGGGAGAGGAGGTCCCAGCAAAATGAAAGATTTCGGGGGGGGGGGGGGGGGGCCCGGGCCCCATGGGCCTCCCCCCTGGATACGTGCCTGCCTCTAGCCAAGGTACAGCTGCTGTAGCCACTATCATTCATCCATGGCAGACGGCGTTCTGGCAGTTGTGGTGGCAGGCTGCCAGCAAAATAGCGTGGGTAATATTTCGGATTGATTGAAATTGTTTGACGAAACATATTTTTGAAACCCTGCGTGAACGGTAGCCCGATCTTTGAGGACCCGGCGAAAGTTCTACGAAAGCGCAGCACCGGGGTAAAACAGCACCGCATGCATTGAAAGTCGCATCGAAAGAAGCATCGAAAGCAGACGCCGGTACGAAGTCTGCTTTCGATGCGAGCTGCGCTGCTTTCCCCCGGTGCTGCGCTTTCGTAGAGCTTTCGCCGGGTACTCAAAGATGAGGCAACCGTTCATGCCGGGTTTCAAGAATCTGCTTCGTCGAACAACGTCAATAAAGCACGAAATATACACCCACGGTACAGTGTACTAGATCTACGGCTATTTTATGGCAGCCTGCCGCCATTGCGCTGTCTGCCATATTACTATGATGGCTAGAGATGATATAACCCTTCCAAAAAGATGGCCGACCGTGGCCGCATTCCCGTCCATAGGCGGAGCTGGTCAAACGCGATCCAGCAAATAGACATAGAGATCAGTGGCCAATACTGGCTTAGAGAACGTGGCCAACCGATGGCGGACTCGGATAGTTGGCGCAGTAGCCACTAAATGGCGCCCAGCTTAAAAAAAAAAAGCGTCTTTTTCATGCGAGTTCTCGTTTTGGTACTCTTTTTGCAGAACGTCAAATATCTGGGTATATTTCGTAGCTTAAGATAATTGCTTTCGCTAATTTTTGTGAAAAAAACTTAATCTAATTCAACGGTTTATGTTACTTCACGAAATACCTTCTAGGCACGGCACTAACCGCTCATTCATACTGGAAGCGGATCTGCGTTCGCAAAGCGGTTGCGAACGCGGTTGTATAAAGATCCAGTACAATTGCATGCGCACTCGATGACATCAAGTGCGCGTACACTTGTACTGAATCTTTATACAACCGCGTTCACTACCGCTTTGCGAACGCGGATCCGCTTCCAGTGTGAATGAGTGGTAAGAGCGAACTCAACATTGGTAATGTTTTCGCAGTTCGCTCAGGTGAACATAGATTTACTGCCAAAGTTGTAGTGTCCCGGACCGGCAACTTTCGACCCACTGTACTCCGTTCTAACACCCTACATCAAGTCCGATTAAAAAAAAAAAAATAATTGCGAAGTTTTAGCTGTGTTCTTCAGAACTGATCGAATTCTATTCAAAAAAGTGTCAAGCTACAGCTTTTGTTGTTTTCTTCTAGCTCAGTGGTCCCTATCGCACTTTTATTTCTTCGCGATTCCCACATAATGCGGTTATCTTTCTTTTTTCGCGTCAAACTCGCACCTTCTCAAATCAGTCATGCCTTAAAATTGCTACGCCTCGTGCGATAAAACCAGGCCATGCTCTTACGCAGCCATTTCCGACTCCTGGCGGACGCTTCTGGACGTTGGGTGTGGGCCCACTGTTGCCAACGTCTTCCCAGCGACAAGAAGATCGACAGCATTGTCCTCAGTGACCTTGTACCCGGAAACCGAGAGGAAGTAGAGAAGTGGATTGCGAAGGCACCGGACGCCTTGGACTGGTCTTTATGAGCGAACCATTGGCCATCTTGGAAGGCTGCAAGTGAGAAGGCATTTGGGGGATGTATAAACCAACAGCTGCTTACAAACAAGCCCGCGTGGTGAAGCCTGGGCGTGCGCCGTGGCGACAGCAGTGCCACCGCATCGGCATAACGCTAGAGCCGCGCGTCGGTTTACAGGGTGACTCAAGTAAATCTCACGCTGTAAAACGAGCTGGAAAATCGACACCTGCGCATAGAAAGCTTGCATTTTCACTGAATCTGCTTTGAGGTGGTGCGCTCTAGCTGATAATATTTTAAGACATAGACTCCCTGTCTGTGAGAATGAAACCAGCAAACTTGCTGGGTCAAGGCGGACGGTTCGTAGACGACCGGGTTAGCGATTCCTTTAAAGCATGGCGACATCTCCCGATAGGTGCAGCGAGCAGATATCGCACACTCATTCCAAGACAGACGACCTGGACGTTTACTCGCTGCATCTGTTGGAAGATGACGCCACAAGTTACAACTGGCTTTATGTCAGTCGTCTGCGTTGACGTCCAACGTAGACACTGATTAATTTATCTTTATTTTTTTTTTACAAGAAAAAAAGAGAGGTACGCCTTGAAATACTGCAAGATAAAACGCACTACTAGAATACACCTTAGGTGAGTAGTTGAGATCGCTACGCGTTCTTTTCATCTATTTCACCGGCCGATTTTAGATCCCTCTTCAAGAAACGCGGGCCGAATCCTTCCTGCAAAAGTACACGTCGCACAGCAAAAACAAGAAAATTATATCGTACCAAAGGGCCCTTTAGGTAAAATAATATTGTATTCAATAATAAGATTATTATTACTTTAGAGGTTATGTTCGTAATTGCTAAATTAAGGGAATGGTTTCAATTCAAGTTTGCTGGGCATCATCAAAAACTGCTAAATGCACCCACGCTCTAAAGATGTAAGCTGGCACAGCATATTACGGGCACTCCGATTGAACACTAAATTTAGAAGTGTTTTAGAGTTTCGGTGCTATATCAAGACGCATATCCCCTCGACAGTGATGCTGCTCTCCCACAGCCAATGCGAGTCGAAAGTAACGCGAGCCGTCACGTATGCATTCTTCGCGTAACAGAAATGAACCGAACAATCAAAGCTTAGCCTGCAATGTCATTCAAACAGCACATTGTTCATTTCGCTGTCTCGCGCCACACTTCCTTTTCTCGTACGAGGTGTGCGAGGCGCGGTTGCGTGCTTTGAGCACGGGGGTGGGTGGATCGGTGGGGAAGGGGCAGGATGTTTGGCGCGAGGGAGGGAAACGCTTCAAAATTAGTGTTGTTGTTGCTTTCGGAACGCCGTAAATTGCTGCGCGTGCCTTGTATCTGTACGATGCGTGTGGATTTAACAGTTTATGATGATGCCTATACTTGGTTTCATCTTAAGTCCAGGCGCAGCACACGCTAAGAGCTTGTGGGACCAGTCAGACGGCGACAAATCCGCACAATAATTGCGTTCGTCATGTTTCTGCTCCTGTTCTATCATCGCTGAACCAATCATGAGCAGAAGAGAGCCCACTGACTTGCCTTTGAACGCTGCTTGGTTGGTCCCATTAGAGAGTTTTTGAATAGGAAGCCCCATCATTTAGGTTCCCCTAAGGAATCGGGGGACCCAACGCCAGTGGCGTAACTAGGGGGCAGGGGGGTACAAGTGCTCCGGGCACCTCTTGGGAGGGGTGCCGAGCCGAGTAATAATAATAATATAATGATGAGATGATGATCATTATCTCTATCATCATGAGGGGCGCGAAATTTCATTTTGCCATGGGCGCCGTCATATCTAGTTACGCCACTGCCAAACGCAACAAGATTGGCGTCGACGGCTTATAGACTTTACACACGCGCCAGATTGAGCCGCCATAGCCGCCCTTCTCTTGTCTTACCGAGATGCCGAGCCACTGAAGCGGGCGTTGACGAGTCCCACAACGGCCTATGCGGGGGAAGGACACAGTAACACTTAAAATGGCAATACCCTGTCCTGCTTGGAATGATGAAGTCAAGCGAACGGAATAAGAGGGAACAAAAACTGAAGGTCAGTTATGGCGGCGCCCATGCACAGCTGCTGTAAAGCGTCTATAGAATAGGGGTTTCGCAACGCAGCGCAGCGCGCTTACATTTCCCACTTGCAGCGCCAATGCGGCTAACGAACGTAATAATCAAAAAAGAAAAATATTAATAAACGTAAACAATGCGCTTACCAAAACATATGCGACTGTTAGGCCCACACCTGTATCGTAGCATGCTTTTGGGGGCTTCCAGGTCCCTAAATTGCGGGCATCA
>JABSTQ010007547.1:0-73379 GCA_013358835.2 Ixodes persulcatus
AACTAAACGGAGTACAAACTTTCTAATGAACCTTGGGAACGTCTCAAGAAATACCACTGTCTATCCTACGCGCGGCGCCGAGTGTTGGGGTGTGGTCACGCCAAGGACAAATTATGGCCCACAAATGCTAAGATACAGGATACCCACTTTACTAAATCAGTACGAATCTAGAAATTTGAATTTGAATAACTTGCCGTTTAAAACAATTCGATCATTGTTCTCGTCAGACGGTCATGGCTGTTAGTTGCATTCATGGTCCTTGTATTTGACTATTGCTTCCTTTGTCACGGTGACCTTCGTGTATTTCTTATCGTGTAGTGTTTTCCTTTTGTTCTGAAAGTTTTTCCTTTTTATACAGACGCCTCAAGTTGCGTGTGCTTTTTTTTCCTTTTACTTTGTGTATCTAGACGAGTGTTGTTACTTTTCTATTATTTGTTTTTATTATCTTTATTTTCTTTTACGCCTATGCCCCCTGGCGGCACCTGTAGGGTGACAGGGACCTGTCAAGCTGACTGCTCAGCTTTTTTCCCTTGTCACCCCCATTGTTGCAATGGAAATAAAACTTATTATTATTATTATTATGTTCCCTTAATTCGTGATTTATGCATCTTCCAGTTTGTCCTATGTACTGTTTGCCGCATGAAAGGGGAAAGGAATAAATCACTCCTTCTGAGCAAGCTATGTATGGGGTTCTATATTTTTTAGTGCAGCCGGTATTAGTTTTTGGTATGGCGCTAACTTTGTTACATAGGCCCACGGTGTAAGAAGGTGAGGTGACTGAGCGACTGAAGCGCGCGGCCGCAACGAGCGTAGCCCGTAGCGCTCGCAGTTGGCCGCCTCTCCGCCAGATGGTGAGGCTAACTCAAGTTCTCGCAGCCTGCGACCGGACGCTTGTTGAGCGTCGACTTCATTTCTTCATTTTTTGGTCACACCACGCATGCGTGTTTGATGGTCTTATGAGGCTCCTGTGACATGGGGAAGTGCTTTGTGCCCAATGGCAAGAGCGGCCAGAAGTCATGCAAGAAGAAATTATCGTTGTTCAAGCCGCTTGTTGACGCCGAGAAACTCGCGGCGTAGAGGCGGGCGATACCACGGGAGGATCGTGTGCTGTCACGGAAGGAGCTTGTGTGCGAGCGACATTTTGCGCCACGTTTCGTGGTAAAGACGCGGAGTGCCGAGTTCAACGGACATCTCATCATGCAAGGTGACCGGAAAGCCACGTTAGCGAAGGACGCTGTTCCATGAATTCTTGATGGATGCTCCGCGTACCTCACGAAGCAAGTGAAGCCTCCAAGGAAACCAGCTAAACGGAAGGCCACCACCAGTGAGCTACCAGCGAAGTCACGTCGCCTGTCTCCCAGGGACGGAGAATTCCCTCAAAGCTCAGCAGGTGCTGTAGTTTCCCATGACAATCTACCGGAAGATGATGAAAACACGCACGCCTGACTCCTCAAGAAAGAACAGAAACGGAACTGCAGAGCTAGCCCCATCCGCCTTTGACGTGCTGTTTGAAAGTGCACAGTCTGCGCGTCTTCCCGAATCCTCTTGGGCTGTACATTGCGTCGATATGTAGGGCATTCGAGATGTTGTGTACTTCAAAATTGCAGAGAAGCAAGACTCTGTGGCACCGACCCTCTACATATCCAAGGCGGTGCACATCAAAAGCGACAGGAGCGTGAACGTTCTTTTGCTAGGGAAGTCCCTCAAACCTGCCTCTGTTGCGGTAAGTGCCACCGCGACGACACCCTCTGACCTGGAGCAAGCAGCGAACGCCGTAGAAGCAATCAAGCTTTGCTCAGGCGGCCCCAGCATTAAGAAATATCCTAAAGCGGAGCCTGAGTGTGCTTATGGTGATCCTCAGGGAAAATGGAGGCATTCTAGGTGCGCAAAGACAGTGACCGAAGGGAGTGTCTGCATGACTTGCAGCACTCCCTCTAACACCTTGCGTATTTATACGTCTCGTCAGATGGCTAGGAAAAAGGAACACAGGGTGCTTCAGCGTACTAGGACGCCATCACAGTCTAGCCGAAGGGAAAAGATTGAAACACTCCGCAGGACCAAGAAGTCGCTAACAAAATCAAAGGTACGTCTTTTGGCAAGAAACAAGGTGCTGCTTAAGGAACTGAAGCAGTCAAAGGACAAGATGAAGTCACTTCAAAATGAAGACCTCCAGCACCGCCTGCAGCAGCACGACATCCCGTCAGCACAGTTACTTCTCATTACAGAGTGTCTTTCAGCAGCAAGATGCACAACTAAGAGCAACCGAAGATACACTGATGACTGGACGCTGCTGTGTCTTCTACTTCATATTCGCAGTTCCTCTACATATTCGTTCTTGAGAAAAAATAACATCCTCCCACTGCCCTGCGTCACCACCACCAGGAAATACATCAGCATGATGGGACTGAAGTGTGGCCTTGATGAGCAGTTTCTGTCAGCCCTCGCAACCAAGATGGCAACCAAGAGACCTATGGAACAAAAAGGAATGCTGCTACTTGATGAAATTCAAGTCAGAAAAAAACTGGCCGTGAATTCGAAGACTATGACATACTCCGGGTTTGTTGACCACCGGCAGGACAATGAAGACTGTAAGGAGCTTGCCGACATGGACTTGTATTTGCTTTCGCTTCGTTTGCTGACAGCTATCTCCAGCCTGTTGCAGTTTTTGCATCAAAAGGACCAACAAAAGTAACTGTGCTTTCACAGCTGCTCCTTCAGTGCATCCTAAAACTCAAACAAGCTGGAATACACAGCGATGGTGTTTTTCATGATGGTGCAACAACGAATCGCAGCATGTGGAAACACTTCGCAGTTGGTGGTGTTTTGGGACGTGTCGCTAACTATTTTGAACACCCATCTGACCGTTCCAGACGAGTTTATATGCTCTCCGATGCACCGAATTTGTTTAAATGCTTTAGAAACCGTCTCCACAGCAAGAAGGTGTTCCACATCGATGGGAAGTTTGTACAGTGGTTATGCTATGACGCTTTGTATGTAGCAGATACAAAACACGCATGCGATGAAAGGGTATGCCCGAAGCTGACATACAATTACATCAATCCATCCAACATGTAGAAGATGAGAGTGAAGCTTGCAACGCAGGTATTTAGCGAGTCTGTTGTCAAGGGTCTTTATTTCTACGCTAAACCGGGTGCGCCCCGCTTGTACGATGTGGGGCCAACGGTGCAGTTCACTTTACTTATGAACAATCTGTTTTATGCTTTGAATCGTCGGATTCCGGTTGAGGGAGTGCGGCGAGGTGGAAATGACTTCCAAGACATGAAAAATGCGATGCAGTGACTTGACACATGGGAAGAGGAACGAGTCAGTGAAAAAAATTCACAAGGACTTCTTTTTGCCCCGTCTACTTCAGAAGGCCTCAGAATGACGTTAAAGTCAGTTGTTGAACTGCCGAACTCTCTACTGACTGATTGTGGCTTTAACTACGTGTTAACAGCAAAAATGAACCAAGACCGCCTTGAGTGTTTCTTTGGAACGATTCGGCAAGCTGGGGGTCAAAACGAACACCCCACGTTCCCTACATTTCTGCAGCTTTATCGCATGCTTTCCATCTACACCCTCCTCAAGCCGCCGAAATTCGGAAACTGCACTGTAAGTGCCGAAGAGCAGCGACCGTGCATAACTCTTGGTGAGATAAGATTGGCTTTTCAAAAAGACTAGCAGCAAACGCATTAGCTTGACAGCCTAAAAGAAAGACTCGACTGACTCATTGAGGAAAGAAGCTGGGAATGTGAAGATGTCCTGGAGAATGACTACAGGAAGGCAGATACTGTAGATTGTATAATCTATTATGTCACCGGTTACCTTTGTAGAAAGATTGGTAACAAGACCGTATGTGTACCCTGAAGGGACGGACTCGTTAAACAATATGGATTCTTTGACATTCCAGAAGGGTATCTGGTAAACTGCAAAACACGTGTGAAGCTTGTTCAACCAAATTTGAACATCTACTACCTCCTGAAGGCAACAGAAAAGGAGTTCGCAAAACAGGCCAGCGACAACTGTGTGTACAGTAAGACACTGGGTCATTTGCTGCTAACATATCCTTTCATGTTCCCATGTTCCCTACACAAGGCAGACATAATGGCAAATGTGCTGCACTACTACGTTTGCATGAGGATGCGGCAGCACTGCAAGCAGCAGAGGCAAAAAAAGGCAAAGAAAAGCCAAGAAACGAGGAAGCTCTCCAAGCTTGTCTGAGTTGCTCTGTGCTTTGCAGCTTTTTCTTTGAGGTACACATTAAACAGCCAATTCCAGTTGATAAAATCTGTCTTATTATCTAGATAACATTTAAAATGTGAAACTGAGAGTCTATCAATATATTTCTTTATTTTTTATTTGCATTACCAATAGCTCGAACCCCAAAAGATACTAAGGTCTCAAGATTGATTTACAATACTTGTTAAAACTTTGGGGAGATACATGTAGCTTCCTAGCCTTCGTAAAATTAGGTTCGGAAAACAACAAAGCGTCCTCCCAGGAACCCGCTAGAGGTAACATATTTATTGTAAGCTAAACTTGGAAGTTTTAGCAGACTTATGATGCAGCCCCTGAATTGTTTCGAGCGCGGATGCCACATTAGATGCACGGGGCGCCGCGAACTGCCCGTTATCGTGACTGTGCAGACGATCGTAGTGAGCGCCAGCAGTGACCGAGAGCTGGTGAACTAGCTGCGCAGCAAGCCGTTGTTGTTAGCGGTGGAAGGACAAATGTGCGATCGTAATTAAGTCCTCAGTGGTTTTTACCTATTTCCGTAGCAAGCCGCAGAGCCGTCCGTCTCGGCCGGGCCGCTGCGGAGGGGCGCCAGCGGCGGGCCGAAGTTTGTAACGCCATCTATGAGCGCGTTGGAGAACTCCGCACATTACCAGGCCCTGCCAGAACAACGCCGTTCAGTCACCTCTTCTTCTTACACCGTGCATAGACCTGAGAGTGTGATGGGGGCGGAAAAGACTACATCGATATTTGCGCGATTCCCAATCTTCTTCAGGTTATGAGAAGTTCTATGAATGTAGAAGATGACTACCGTTCTTTGGTTACTGTATTTGTCGCGTGGCTTGCGGGATGGAATTTGACCTTTTTTAATCTGTTTACTTATTACTAAAAAAGAATTGTCATATCTTGAATCTCCAAGGTAATGTGCGATAGACATTGCTTTTGCTTTTGTACAGAACAGAACGAAGTGAGACATGACAAATTTAACACGGGTAAAAGAAAAAAAAAAGAAGTCGTAAATACAATTTGAGTTGTAGGTCAGCGCGATGTGAGTGACCGTTTCTCTGGTGTGCGTGCATTTTCAGTGTGAGCGAGTTTACTTTTGCGCATCTCCTACAACCGGAAGAAGGAAATCGAAAAAAAAACACTAAAACCAGAACACGTAATGCTGCTTATCATTCGACGCATTGGCACATCAAACTTGTGACGTATTCACTGGGCGCCTTATTTGTGGGTGATGTCTAGAGCGCACGCTCTGAACGAGCCCACATTAATAGGCTGCTAAGACCGGAAATCTTGAGGGTGCGAAATGCACGTTACAAAAGAACTCTGGAAGCTCGCCATCAGCACGCGCTCAGCAGTCGTGCACACTGTTATGGCCGCCAGTGAATACTTGCTATAGCTTCATGAACCTCGTGGCCATGGTACTGTACCACTACTTGCAGCGCAGCATCCGCTGCACGCTCTGCTGTACAGTCGGACATCGCGCTGACGTCTGCCCCAACAAAACACAATTCACCACGTGCCTCACCTGCAGCAAAAATTTCCCGCAGGACAATGCCCTGCCACACCCAAGTAATTTGAGCCGCACAACCTCAATTGCGGAGAATGCTGCCGTCCGCCCACTTCCCCTTGTCACCCGACTAGATAGCAGGCGGAGGAGGCAACCAAGACAAAGGCCTTCCCGGAGAAAAGACACCATCTCCAATCTCTCGACCCACCAATCCTGCAGGCATGATCGAAATTGCCCACCCAGAACCGCCTTGACTCCATCCGCAGCAAGAAAAGAAGCAGGAACAAAACCGAACGCATGATAAGACATTGACAGAGCTGCCTGCCAAGCCGTCTACAACCGTAGTCCCACCTAAAACTCCACGCCACAAATTGCCATCGTTGAGTCAAGTGACCACGAGCTCAGCCTCTAAGGTTAGCGAGCCAGCTTTCCCAAAACCCATCGTCCCATACCCCGTCCTCTACATCCCTTCTCCACCTAGCACATCGACATTTTAACATCTAACCGACTCCATACTATAGATCCGTACCACTCAAAATACAGCCCATTACACCCTAACCCGTCCACCACAATAAATAAGTTCGGCGCCCTAACGGACAAAATAGGCAAGTTAGTAGACGCTATGTGCACACTTCAAGCCACCACGCAACATATGCAACGTTGAGAACAGCCAACGTCTGCCTCACCACCTGGCAAATTGAGAACAAGCTATGACTGCCTAAGCGCCTGGAGCAAGAAGACGTCACTCTACTCAAGCAACAGGCCATAAATGACCTAGAGGTACCCCGCAAACGAGCAGCTTGAAGCGCTCATGCAGGAGCGCCCTGTATTACAGACAGAATACTGATGACATAGATCAAAATGCAAAAACTCTCACCTCCACCACCCATTTCATTTAATTTCATTTATTACCTCAAAGGCACTCGACTTGCGAGCGCATTACATGAGGAGGGAATTTCATAACATACAATTAGAACTTCAAAACAGTATTTTCGCGAATATACTATTTACATCTTAGAATAACAGGCACAAAAATGCACTGGGAAAAGAGTACACTCAAAAGAGCTGAAAAAAAAGCATACATGATATTGTCACAAATGACAAGTGATGAGGCGGCAAATAACTTAGTAAACGAAACGTTTAATCGGGCGAACTTGTGCCCAAAATAAAGAAGGAAACAAAAGATAACAGTAGAGCGTCGCGGGCGTCGAAGTCGGCGAAAGAGCAGAGTCGAACGCTGGGGCGAAACTGACTTGGCTTGCCAGGCGGAGCCCCTTTTGTACACGCGTGTGCTTCCGGAACATTCGGCGTAGAAGGTTCGGGTCGTAGAATATTCTAACCTCGAATTAGCAAGGCGGCTCTCGAATTTGCTAGAACATCACATTTCAGCGTCAACAAAAATGTGTAGGCACGGCCAGGAATCGAACCCTGGCCTTTCGCGTGGGAGTCAGGCGCGATAACCCTTAGGCCACGCGCGCGCTGCCTACTTGGCCAGCTGCGCGCGCGGCATTACTCCCCCCTTTAAAAAGAGCATCGCCCCGATGCAGCACAAATCAAAACAAAGCAAACAAAAAAAGAAGGGTAAACTAAAGAGTCATTTGGAACACTTAAGGTCCACAGTCCTATCGAGCGTAGTATGGCTTCATGCGCACGACGTGGACGACTTCTGGTCGTGGAGGGCGGCGTGATGAAGTCCGTGTTCCGTCGGGCATCACCTCGTAGGTCAGATCCCCGAGTCGACGAAGCACTTTGTAGGGTCCAAAGTAGCGCTTCAGGAGTTTTTCGCTGAGACCACGGCGGCGGATCGGTGTCCATACCCACACCCGGTCTCCGGGTTGAAAGTGGACGTCCCGACGACGAAGGTTGTAGCGGCCAGTGTCGACTCGTTGTTGGGCTTGAATACGGTGTCTGGCGAGCTGGCGGACTTCTTCTGCCCGTTGGGCAACCACCTGGGCATCGTCGCTTCCGTCGACAGCCGGTTCGTGGGGTAACATCGCGTCCAGCATTGTCGTTACCTTGCGACCATGCACCAGTTGAAAGGGTGTTACCCCGGTGGTCTCTTGCACGGCCGTGTTGTAGGCAAATGTGACGTATGGCAACACCTCGTCCCACGTCTTGTGCTCCACGTCGACGTACATAGAGATCATGTCCGCGATGGTCTTGTTGAGTCTCTCCGTCAGCCCGTTGGTCTGCGGGTGGTACGCAGTGGTGCGACGATGGCTGGTGTGGCTGAGACGAAGGATTTCTTGCGTCAGCTGGGCCATGAATGATGATCCTCGGTCTGAGATCAGAACCTCGGGAGCGCCGTGCCGGAGGACGATGGATTCGATGAAAAACTTGGCGACTTCCACAGCAGTCCCAGAAGGAAGGGCTTTCGTTTCGGCATACCGCGTGAGATAATCTGTGGCGACGATTATCCATCTGTTCCCTTGCGTCGATGGTGGGAAAGGACCAAGTAGATCCACTCCGATCTGCTGGAACGGTGCGGTTGGGGGAGCAATCGGTTGCAGGAGACCTGCCGGCTTCGTGGGTGGTTTCTTGCGTCGCTGGCACTCGTGGCACGACCGTGTGTAGAGGTGTACGGTCTTCGGCAGCTTGGGCCAATAATACCTTTCACGAATCCGGGCCAGCGTACGGCTGTAGCCAAGGTGTCCGGATGTCGGGTCGTCGTGGCAGGCTTGAAAGATCTCCGCTCTAAGGTCGGTAGGGATTACCAGCAGCCATGGCGAGCTGTTGTCTCCGAAGTTCTCCTTGTAAAGTACACCTTGTCGGAGGACGAAGGTCGGCAGGGCTCTCAAGAAAACACGGGGTATAGTACCCCCCCGTCCTTCGAGGTGCTCGATTAGCGCGCGTAACTCAGGGTCGTCTCTTTGACGTCGTGCCATGTCGTCGGTGTTCACCGCGCCTAGGAAGGACTCGTCGTCATCGTCGTCGCTGCTGCCGGAAGGTGTTTCGACGGGGGCTCTGGACAGGCAGTCGGCGTCGCTGTGCTTGCGGCCCGACTTGTAGACCACAGTCATGTCGAACTCTTGTAGTCGGAGACTCCACCGAGCGAGGCGTCCTGACGGGTCCTTGAGGTTCGCAAGCCAGCAGAGCGAGTGGTGGTCCGTGACTACACGGAACGGGCTCCCGTACAAGTACGGACGAAACTTCGTGATTGCCCAGACGACCGCAAGGCATTCTTTCTCAGTCGTGGAGTAATTTCTCTCCGCCTTGGACAGTGTCCGACTTGCGTAAGCGATGACTCGCTCGGTTCCTTCTTGTACTTGAACCAGTACCGCGCCAAGTCCTGCGTTACTTGCGTCCGTGTGAATCTCGGTTTCCGCATCCTGGTCGAAATGTCCAAGAACAGGAGGAGTCTGCAGTCGTCGCTTCAGCTCGTCGAATGCCTGCTGCTGCTCCTCGGTCCACTCGAACTTCTCGTCGTCTTTCGTGAGATTTGTGAGCGGTGCGGAAATCCTTGCGAAATCCCGGACGAAGCGTCGATAGTAGGCACATAGTCCAAGGAACCTTCGCACGGCTTTCTTGTCTCTCGGTGCTGGAAATGCTGCGACGGCGCGAGTCTTCTCTGGGTCTGGGCGAACGCCTTCGTTACTAACCACGTGACCTAGGAACTCTAGTTCGTCATAGGCGAACCGACACTTTGACGGCTTGAGGGTGAGTCCGGCGGTCCGTATGGATTGGAGAACAGCTCGGAGTCGTCGCAAGTGCTCGTCGAAGTCGCCGGAAAACACTACGACGTCGTCGAGGTAGACGAGACAGCTCTGCCACTTCAGTCCTGCCAGTACGGTGTCCATGACACGCTGAAAAGTAGCTGGAGCCGTGCATAGTCCGAAGGGCATCACTTTGAACTCGTACAATCCATCTGGCGTGACGAAAGCTGTCTTCTCTCGGTCCCGTTCGTCGACTTCGATCTGCCAGTAGCCGCTCTTCAGGTCCATCGATGAAAAGTATCGAGAGTGGCGTAGCCGGTCTAACGTGTCGTCGATACGGGGGAGTGGGTAGACGTCTTTCTTCGTCACCGCGTTCAGCTGCCGGTAGTCCACGCAGAACCTAAGCGTTCCGTCCTTCTTCCTAACCAGTACGACTGGAGAGGCCCATGGACTGCTCGAAGGTTGGATTATGTTGTCGTTCAGCATCTCTCGAACTTGTTCCTGGATTACCTCCCTTTCTTTTACGGAGACTCTGTACGGCGATCGATGCACAGGGCGCGCGTCGTCCTCGGTAATGATGCGGTGCTTCGCAACGGCGGTTTGGCGTACCTTCGATGATGTCGCAAAGCAGTCGGTGTATTCGGCGAGGAGGTTAAACAGCTGCCGTCGTTTCGGGCCCGGAAGCTTAGGGTCAATGTCGAGCTGCGCTGGCGACGTACTGCCTTGCTGAGGTGGCGATGTTTCGTCAGTAATGGCGGCGATTTCGACGGAGTTGTGGAGTTCCTCGACGTGGCCAATGGCTGCCCCTTTTGTTAGGTGTTGCGTTTCATTTCGGAAGTTCGTCACGAGGACCACAGTGCGGCCGTCCTGAAATTCAGCTACTCCTCTTGCGACGCCTATTCCTCTTCCTAAAAGCAATTGAAGGTTGCCTTCCAGGACAACCTCGCCGCAGGTAGCTGAATCGGCCACGACGGGTACGACAACACTTGATCGCGGCGGCAGGTTCACGTGGGCGGCGGCGACTCGGACGGCGGCTGACGCTGTTTGGGGTTTCTCTGAAGGTGGAACAGGCTTCCGCAGCGTCAATCTGTTCTCACCCAGGTCGATGACGGCGCCGTATTCGCACAGAAAGTCCATGCCGAGAATGACATCTCTGGAACAGTCTTGTAGAACGACGAATTTCACAGGGCACGTTTCGCCGCGAATTTCGACGCGGGCAGTGCAACTTCCGACAGGCGTGATAAGGTGTCCTCCGGCGGTCCGAATTTGTGGTCCTCCCCAAGGCGTCGTAACTTTTCGCAGGTGGCGAGAGAGCCTCCCACTCATGACTGAGTAGTCTGCTCCGGTGTCCACGAGTGCCGATGCGTCGTAGCCGTCGATAACAACGTTTAGATTGTTGGACACCGTTGCAGGGGCGTCGTTGCGATGCGGGACGTCAGGCGAGTGGGAGCGCTCCGGCGTTCTTGGAGGCTCTTTGCTTCGGTCGTCTTCGGCAACTTCACCTCCGCGCAGCTGGCCAAGTAGGCAGCGCGCGCGTGGCCTAAGGGTTATCGCGCCTGACTCCCACGCGAAAGGCCAGGGTTCGATTCCTGGCCGTGCCTACACATTTTTGTTGACGCTGAAATGTGATGTTCTAGCAAATTCGAGAGCCGCCTTGCTAATTCGAGGTTAGAATATTCTACGACCCGAACCTTCTACGCCGAATGTTCCGGAAGCACACGCGTGTACAAAAGGGGCTCCGCCTGGCAAGCCAAGTCAGTTTCGCCCCAGCGTTCGACTCTGCTCTTTCGCCGACTTCGACGCCCGCGACGCTCTACTGTTATCTTTTGTTTCCTTCTTTATTTTGGGCACAAGTTCGCCCGATTAAACGTTTCGTTTACTAAGTTATTTGCCGCCTCATCACTTGTCATTTGTGACATTTGGTGGAGGTGCGGGGTACCGCATGCCCGTGCAGCGTTCCCCTCCAAGAGCCCGCAGTGCAAGTCCGATTCCAAGCCCGGTGAGAAGACAACTCTCCGCGGAACCCGAAACTCGGACCAGCCGCCGCATCAAGGGAGAGGCTCCTGAGTACGGCCAGCTGTGGGACAAGCCCAAGCCAAAGAAGACGACGATGGCGAACCAGGCGCAGACCCCGGCCGCTCCCGCCATCGTATACCTGCCCGTCGCACCCAGAACACCGACGCCTTTCCACGGAGACGACCACGAGGATATTGAAGACTGGCTGCAACACTATGAACGTGTAGCCCGCCACAACGGATGGACGACTGACCAATGCCTTCACAATCTGTACTTCGCGCTTGAAGGAACTGCGAGGCATTGGTTTGAAAACCACGAAGCGTCCTTCACTACGTGGGAGTCCTGCGCCGCCGAGTTGAAGCGAACATTCCTCAACCACCATCGTCGGCAGCGAGCGGAGGACCTTCTCCAAACAAGGGTGCAGGGCCCCAACGAAAGCGTGACCAGCTTCGTTGAGGATGTCATGCGCCTATGTGCCCGAGCCGATCCGGAGGCAGCCGAGGAGAAGAAGCTTCGCGTCCTCATGCGTGGCGTGAAGGCTGAAATTTTCGGGGGCCTTGTCCGCAACCCTCCGACAACCGTCGACGGTTTTGTGGCTGAAGCCACTAACATCGAGCGTGCACTGGCGTCCCGAGCAAGCCACTACCACCGACTCGCCGGCGCGCCTACTGCCCCAACCGTCGCAGCTACCCGTCTGGACTTGAGCACCACCGGTGTCGACGGCCTTCGGGAAATCGTCCGCGACATCGTCCGAGAAGAACTCAGGAAGCTCCTGCCTACTGACAACCAGCCGGCTGCGCTGTCGATCGCCGAAGTTGTCCGCGAGGAGGTCCAGAGGGCATTCCAACCGGAGGCTCCTGCCAGCGTAGCAGCACCCGAGGAGCCGACTCTGACTTACGCCGCAGTAGCTCGGAGACCGGCTCCAGCGTCCCGGCAGTATTGGACGCCACCTCGACGTGACCCACCCGTGCCGCAGACTTTCCAACGTCGGGATGGGCAGCCCCAGCTCGTCCGCACCGAACAACCAGCCCCTAGGAAGACGGATGTGTGGCGCACGGCCGATCGACGACCACTATGTTATCACTGTGGCGAGGCCGATCACGTCTACCGGAGGTGCCCGTACCGACAAATGGGCCTCCGAGGTTTTGCGCCGAACGACCCTCGCCCAAGACACGGCGAACGCCCGCGTGACATCGAGGAATACCTCCGTCGTCCCCCGTCACCAGCGCCGACAGCACCACGAAGTTCAAGGTCTCCATCCCCCCGACGTTCCGCATCGCCAGTCCATCGGTCGCGCCGTGACAGCCTGTCTCCCACTTCCCGCCGGGAAAACTAAGCGCGGCAATATAACATTGCAATTTAATATATTGCGGCATAATTGAATGGGTGTCACCAAAGATTTCAAGCAAAAAAGATCACGATAAAAATGTACAAATATACAACCGCTTACTAACTGCTCATTCCAAGGTACTGTTCACATTTTAATTTATATGCTGCTAGGTTAGTCTCCGATACTACTTGTATGGCATATCGTTCCAATCTCTAATGCACATGACAACAGGCGATGAGGAAAATAATAGTGAGCGTGATTTTGGCGGCTGTATGTTGAGTTGGTGATCCGTTCTGGGTGATATGTAGGAGGGCGGTTTGCAATAAGTTTGCCTAAAAGTTGATGCGCTATTGAAAATGGTATGAAACATAGTCGTGACAGCCGTCGACGTTTCTCAAGAGAATGTAGACCGAGATTGTTTTTTAATGACGTGACGCTAGTGAAAGGAGAATAGTCAGAGGTAATAAATCGGGCTGCCTTATTCTGGACGGACTCCAGTCTATCAACAAGTTATGCCTTATGAGGACTCAAGACAGCGCTAGCGTATTCTAGTTTTGGAAATATCAGCGAATTGTAAGCAAGCAATTTAGTGGACGGAGGTGCGAGAGATATATTTCTTTTCAAGAAGCCGAGGGTTTTTTGAGCACTTGCTACTATGCAATCTACCTGATGAGACCAGTTTAACGTTTCTGAAAAGTGGACACCAAGGTACTTGTAAACGGACACCTTTTCAATGTTGCGTCCTTGGAGGGAACACTGGGTAGACGATCTACTTGGCAATGAGGAAATGTTCATGTGTTTACTTTTTGAGACATTAATATTCATGAGCCAGTCGGCGCACCAAGTTCCAATCCTGTCAGTCATTTTGCAATATAACATGATAGAATGTATCGGATATCGTTCTGTATATCACACAACCATCAGCAAAAAGTATAATGGTGGACGTTAATGAAGAAGGAAGGTCATTGACATATATTAAAAACAAGAGGCCCGAGAACGCTCTCCTGCGGTACACCAAACGATACTGAGCATTGATAAGAAAGAGAAGCGTTTATTTTACGGACTGAGTTCTATTAGAAAGAAAGAAAGCGATCCAGTTAAGAATGCACGGTTCGATGCGGAGTCGTGATAGGTTTAGCAGGCGGCGACTATGTGGGACAGTGTCAAAAGCTTTGGCAAAGTCGATGAAGATGATATCGGTCTGGTGATTGTCATGAGTGTTGACATGAAGGTCGGTAATGAACTCAAATAGCTGGCTGACACATGAGTGATCTTTCCTAAAGCCATGTTGGTTTATTATCAAAAAGTTGAATCGGTCGAGGTGAGCGAGAAGGTGCGTGTATATGACGTGTTCCATGAGTTTACAAGGCGCGCTAGTGAGTAATATTGGTCTATAGTAAGTAGGATTTGATGATGGACCAGCTTTAAGGATAGGTGTTACTTGAGCATGACTCCAATCGGGAGGAACAATGATAGAGTCGAGGCTTTGTTGAAAAAATTATTAAAGAATGGAAGATACCCAGTCCCTTGTTATTTTAAAGAGTTTTGAAGAAATTTGATCTTCACCGGGACAGATACCGACTCGAAGGTCTTCATTGAGTTGGGAAATACCTTGAGGTGTACAAATTAAAAGGGCATAGGCTCAATGCCGTCTGAAAGCAAAACAAAAGAAGGCAGCGGAAAGCGTTCATCTGTAAAAACGCTAGAAAAAGGTTATTGAACGCGTTGGCTGCGTCGCCGTGCGATAGTGGCACACCATTCTCATCAGTTAGATATGGGTGGGCGTCCCTTTTCTTCGGATTAACGACACGCCTAAACTTTTTGGGGTCGGATCACAAAGTATCTGGTAGTGTGCGGCCATAAACTTTCCTCTTGGCGTTTTTTTAGTTCATGCTTGCACGTAATTGAAAGAGTGTGGTAATTTGTCGAATGTAGGGATATATTAACCCTCGTATCATTGTGAAAAAAACGTTTGTTTTTATTTGGGAGTGTCTTTATAGATCGGGTGAACCATGGAGAGGTCGATTTCGATGCTTTTGAAAAAGTATGGAATGTGACGTGACAATACTTCTTGAAGTTTACTTCTGATCAAATTCCAGTTTTCATCAACAGAGCGTGATGAGTGGTTGCGCGTATAGTCTATAACGGTTTGAGCTATAGTTCTGTTTATGTCTACAGTGTTTGCACGTGAATAGTCATGAATTTTTTTTTTCGAGCCTTGGTGGAGCGTCGAACAGGGAAGGCTGCATTGACAGAAATAATCTTGTTGTCACTAATCTGGTCGATAATATTGACGCCCAGCACGCACTGAGGATGTGTAGTTAGAAATAGGTCTAAGATGGCAATATTTCTTGTGGGTTCAGAAACCATCTCGTGAAGACCGTTGATACGTAGAGTTTGAAGAAAAGCACTGAAATGAAGTGGGTTGAGATAGTTGTCAAGGAGGTGAAGACTCCACCAATCGATACAGGGAAAATTAAAATCCCCAGCGACGACAAGTGGGTGATTAGGAAATTATTTAGTTATGGTGCCTACGGAATTATAGAAACATTCATTGAATTCATCATTCTGCGAATTCGGAAGACGATAACAAATACCGAGGAGTAGAATTCGGAAGTCCAGTTGCAAGCGTACCCACAACATTTCTAGAGGCGAAATGTTTTCAATGGCCGATCAATTAATATCCTTTCTAACAGCGATAAGAACGCTGCCTCCTTTTTGTGTCGTTCTGTATTTTCTATAAATGTTAGAAGCATTAGATAAGATATGTTCGGCACTGTTGATATTGGGGCATAACCAAGTCTCCGTTCCAAATATGATATCTGGTTAACAGCCTATGGTGATGATTTCAAATTCTACTTGTTTTGAAATGATGCTTGGAAAGTTGGTTACTAAAAATGATAATCGGGGTAAGTGTGCAATGTCAGTACTAAAACTTTGGGCAAGTCATTCGTTGGAAGCGCTAACTGGGGAACGCCCTTCGAGCTGAGAGACGGTTTGGCTGGAATGGGAGTAAACATAGATCCCATCACACCAAAGTGCATCCCAAACACTCCACAAGCTTCGTTTTACATATGGCAGTGGTATCACAGAATAAATGTAGGTGGCTGATTCAAGCCCAAACGTAATACTTCTTCAGGGAACACACTGTTCGTTCACCCTCACCGTAAAATAAGTATTCACACAGCCCAGCATCACGCACGGGCGTTTCGATCCCCATCATGACAGCCACCTGCTTATCCAAACACATAGCTGCAACACAAATTGACACCTCTCACCTCGACTCAACCTCTAATATATACATCACGGTTCAATGTCGTTTAGGGCACGACACTTGGGGCACCATCGCCACAAACTCCTACATCCGACCTAGATTGCTTAACTTAACTCTAGGATACCTAGCAAAATACTCAGCAGAGTACAAGGTACTCCCCGTACTAAAAGCGGCCGACTTCAACAGTAACAGCACATCCTGCGGATGAAATCACAGCACACCGAATGGCGGCAAGCTCGCGCAGACTATGAGCAACCTCCAATACACCCTCCTTAATGACGCCAGATTCCTTACTCGTACAGGAAGCAGCATAGAACATGGCAGCACCCCCGACTCCTATGATGCATCTGGCCAGTTCCTGCAAAATGGGACAACTTCCATGGAACACTGGGGGACAACCTCACCTTACAGAGTGCCTTCACCTACCCACAGATCTGCCAAACGCGATCTCAGGGAGGGCTTTAATCTAAAATTACAAAACGGAATAAAATCAAAAGAAACTTGCAGACTTCCCTACACCTTCCTCTTGCCGAGAGTGGATGTACACTCTCCTCTCCACATATCGCAAACGCGCCGAACACATCATCAACACCCAAGACATCCCGCACGTAGGATCACACCAACTCTTATTGTGGGGCAAGCGCAACCGGAGGACACAACGTTGAAAAAAAAACAAGGCTAACTGCCCCCTCAAGAAATCCGTACAGGCACACAGAGGAGGCGCAAAAATAGGCGCAAGCACTCTCTAAGGAGAATTGACTTAACGAGTGTGATAAATTTAACGGAAATCTACACATACCTTGAGTCGGGCAGATACTTCGCTCCCTTTTTGGACAGGCTAAACCTAGGCACAAACCAGGGCTTGGCAATATCACAAATGTACAGCGAAAGTATCTTGGGGATTCTTTCGGGTATCTGTATCTCTGTATCGAGATACATTTCAAAAATGTATTTGTATCTCAGTAGTGAAATACATTTAATATGTATCGTTCGTATCGCGATACGTTTCCAGACTCATGTGCCGCGTTACATTTGTTGTCCTTAATAAGATAAATTGAAAAGATCAAAATATATGTTTGGTGCAAGTTGCTTCGTAATTTATAATATGAAACCCACCCTACAACATATAATACATCTCAGACACCGACATTAAAATAAACTACGGTTTAAAAAGGGCTACGGGCAAGTATATCAAATTCAGCTTCCTACAGAAAGCCCTCGTCTCTTTCCAATTTTGCAGAAAGAACGCTGTAAAAGAGGTGAGTGAAGAAAAAGTATAGTCCTGTTGTTCAATCTCCCGACACTATGGGTGACTCAGAAGCTTCAAGTACGGCAGTTTGAGATGTGCCTTCACAAAAAAAAAAAACAGGATTCATTTCGGGCAGACGGCTATTGTGAATCATGGAAACGCAGTCTTCACCATTATGTCACCATGGAGTTCAACGGGGGTGACACGTTTTCTTTAGTGGCATTAAAGAAAAATAGAGAGTTCGAGATAAGGGAAACAGCATAAATGTGCACGATAAAGGAACATAAGCAGAAATTGCCATTCATATTCGCCGTGAACTACATCCTCCCACGTAGCACCACTCGGGAACAAATGTATTTCTAGAAGTATTCGTTGTATATCCAAAATGTTGTATTTCTACAACATTTTGGAGCAAGTTTCAACGTACAAGTACCTTTGTGTTCACTTAACAAATAACCTTTCATGGAAACCCCATATTCAGTATGTTACTTCCCGCGCTAACAGCGTGTTGGGCTGCTTAAAACGCATCTTCTCATTGACACCTCTTTCACTAAAATTCATCTTCTGCAAAACATTAATCAGGCCTAAATTAGAATATCAGCCTCTATCTGGGATCCCGGTCACGATATTCTAATCACTGCACTGGGATCTATTCAGAATAGGCCAGCCCCTTTCATCCTTTCCAACTACCATCGTACTGCTAGTGTCACACCAATGAAAAGTAGTTTATGTTTGCCACTTCTTTGCGACGTAAAATATCACGCCTATATCTATTTCATAAAATGTATTTTCATAATCCTCTCCTACGCAATCAGACGATTACTCCCCCCTTTTACATTTCATCCCGTCTTGACCATCAGCACAAAGTTGGAGTTCCAAGTTCATTTACCACAACATTTCAATCTTCTTTTTTACCCCGCACAGCCGAGGAATTGAACCACCTCCCCGGTTTGATTCCTACTATAACTGATACTAACCTGTTTAGAAATTCTACCACTAACTATTTTTGCAGCTATCCATGACCTGCAGTTTTTATTTGTTGTATATTTAATATTGTTGACGTGCTACTATTTTACAATCTTTGTTTTATGTATGTGATCTCCCCCTCTGTAATGCCATCGGGACCTCAGGGTACTTTCAATAAATTAATAATTAAAGTATCTGCATCTGCATTCCTGAATACTTTTTTTCCGGTTTTGCAAAAGTATCCCAGGGATAACCCCTCGCATAAAACAAAAATGTATCTTAGTATTTGTATTTTGGGTTTTAAAACACACGTATCTGAGTATTTGTATTCCCGATTTTTTTTTTGGATTATCTCAGCGAAAGCCCTGGTACAAACTAACCTAACTTCTCATGCACACACAAGCAGACCCACAAAAACCAAACCTCATAGCACTTCCTGAACACCCTCCCGAACCACCGGAATTAATTTTCTTTTTAGTTTAAACGAGGTACAAGCCGCTCTGCAAAATATGAAAAGGAAGACTACCCCAGGCATGAATGGAATCACCTACACTACACTTCGTAGTTTACATTAACACTTCCTTGAACCCCTACTAGACCAAATTAATCAAACATAGGAAGCGTATATTTTCTCTCAAGAATGGAAAACTGTCCTTATCTTACAGATTCAGAAAACCGGAAAACCTACAAATTAGGTCGCTAATCTCCACGTTACCTCAATAACCTCGTTTGTAGCAAACGATATGTTGAAAAGGGCTTTAAATCGCCTCCAATGACACTCAGAAGCCACAGACTCACTGCATATGCTCTTACCGGCTTTAGATCAGATGTTAGCGCAAAGGGCAGCAGGCTTCGTATTTGCGTTGATGTGTACCAACAATCCAGCACTACACAGCTACCTACCATAGCCCGCATTGCCATACAGAAAGCTTTCGATTACGTAGCTAACCAGGCCATACTAAACAACCTCTTGGACATGACACACGGCTACAAAATACAAAACTATACATTAAACCCTTTTTAACAGACCGAATAGTACAAACAATTAAAAGATTTCATATCCCCCAACCATGCGCTAACCGCTGGAGCTCCGCAAAGAGCTCGGCTTTCCCCTACGCTCTTCAATCTAGCCTTAAAGTACAGAGCGCGACACTGTTAGCGCGAACAAGCGATCGCCGGTTTTTCCAGTTTTTCTTTTCGAAACCAAGGGATGTCATCCAAGTTATTATTGCTACGGAAGGAGCTCATTTAGTTCTATAACGTAAGCGATAAAATTTCGTGCTCGCTAATACTATTTAGAAGTAAAATGCGAAAATGTGCCATTGTCGTGTTCGCGCTAACAGTGTCGCGATGTGTACCTTCCATCTAAACTTCACGCAATTGCTTATCGTCGACATAATCTACACCAGCGACATCACCATCTGATGTTGCACCGGCTCCCCAGGAGACCAAGAAGCAACAGATCTGGATGGACTAGACACAATCCACACCCAGATCCACCAACTCGGACTCAGAAGTTCCTACACGAAGACCTAAAACATCGTAGTCTCTAATGATACGGGACGTTGGGCAGAAGGCTGCGAAGCACTCATTTATTTACATATAGGAGGCACCCCCATCTCTCGCCGCCGTACTACGTGGTGTTAGTCTCGCCCCTCCAACTGGATTGCAAGGTGGGCGGGTGGATAGCAGTTATCGCAAAAAAGTCCACCAACTACGCCACATGCTCACTATAGAGTTTCCAAGCGGCACCGTGTCCTCAAAGAACACGAGATCCATGAAACGGTCGAAGCCCCGGTGTACAACCGCGTCATGTACAACTTCCGTTACGCATACCTCACCCCCACCTTAACCCGCAAACTCGAAACTGCGCTAGGTAAGTGCACCCGACTTACACAGTGGGCTCCACTGTTCGCGCCCAGCTGCCCACGAACCCGAACTGGCACCTAAAACAGTTTAGGCGAACGCATTACCATGCATCCCCGTGCGCAACATCAAGGCCTGAGCACATGGAGAAAAGCCCGACAGATGCTAGACCACCAAGAATATGATGCCTCGCAACTCCCCACCATTCCTCCCACTCTCCCACCATTAGACTCACTGCAACGCCTACAGGTTCTCTCCATACCGCAAAATATATCACCGAATGCCCACCCTACCCGAAGTGAAGATCGCGTCCAACGCCTTACCAAGCAAGGGGAATCCCGAATGCAGTTTTTTATCACACTGACGCTAGCCATTACCCTCACTGATGCCGCACGGCAGTTATTAGCACAATTACTCTCGCACCACTCTACATGAGGGGCTACCCTTCCACGGCGGCTGAAAGAATTCGCCATTGTAGAGGCCATAACCCTTTCCATACACCACCACAGTAAGATCATCATCCGCACAGATAGTCAAGGATTGTGTCGGCAGTTTTGGGACAACACGCTCCCTTACCAGATGCACACTCTTGTCCAAGAACAACTTCGAAAGCGCTCGCGCACTCCAGATATGAAGGAAATGCGGCGTCTCCCACCATTTGGCTTGTGTCCTATGACCCACGTGAACACCCTAAGCAACTACACAGAGCCCTCACAGTTATTCTTAAAAAACTGCGCACGACCGCCTTGACTCTTTCACTTTGCTCTCCCAAGTTCACACGTGAAGAAGGCGCCATCTTACGACAGCACACTTCATAAAGAGGCTTCCCGGACGCCCCTTTCGCCCGCACTGCGGAGACTTCCCTTTCAGCACAAACACGATGTGGAAATCTTCGTACACAAGACCACTCAAATCTGCCACTTTACAACAGCCCCCCCTCCGCTCCAATCTCCACCCTACCTCCTGGGAAAGCTGGCTCGCCCCAGCAAAAGTGCACCAACCCTACCTAGTGCGACCACTGATCTGGCAGGTTCACAACGTGTTTTGGGGAAGAATGGTAGATCCATTCTTCTAGCGCTTGACTAGGTGTTTGTTTTACAATCAGATTTAGAGCGCAGCTCTTAGGCCTCATTCATACAGCCGGTGTCTCGCCCCGTCCCGGCGAAAGCGCCGTCGGCGCCGTGCCGAAAACGGGACGGTGCGGGGACGGAGGAGTGTTCGAACCAGCGGCGACGGAGCTGCCGGCGGTGGCTATATGTATAGATTGATGCTGGCGGCTGTTCCCCCTTATATTGTGCGGTAGCTTGCGACACCTAGCTGAAAAACCTTTCTGCACCTTTCAAATTTTGTGTCAAACTTTTGTATCCCGTAAAACTGTATAGTCGGTATAACCTACTAATTACGTGCGCAATTTTACGCTTCCCTCGATCTTTACTACCAATCTTCTAATCCCGTATTTGTGGCTGCTTTGTGGCGGCGTCGACCACCAAATGTTGCGGACTAGTGGCGTTGATGGGCGCAGCCACAACTGTTTTGTTCCTTGGAGCTTGCGTTCGGGGTTCACCGATAACGATCATGCATGTTTCAAAACATTTTATTCGTCTCCACGTTTCGAAACAAAAACGACAAGACCACCGAGAGCACGTTCCACATCAATCACTCCTTAAGGCTGAATTCCATGGGACGAAAATGCTGCGAATAACCGACGAGGTTTTCCCGTTGGTTTTTGCTCTGCGCGTAGAATTAACACAGTGGCTGCTACGTCGCGTGCAAAGCGAGCGTGCCGTCGGGTGGCGTTCGCCAGTTATTCGTCACATAATTCCTTCCATGGAGTTCAGCCTTTAAGGCTGAACCCTATGGAGCGAAATATGCGCGAATTATGCATAACAAGGGCAGCCCATGTTTTGCATGCCCACGCGTTACCCCCGTGCAGCCTACCTCTGTGCAAACTTTGACCAATATTGCCGTGGTGGCACCCATATGGGCAAATCAAGGACAGCCTATGTTGGACATGCCCACGCGGTGCTACCGCGCTGCCCACCTTTGAGCTCACTCTGCCCCCGTATAGCCGAGCTGGGACACACTCACGCATCGCACAGGAAGCCCAAGTTGGGCAGGACCACTTGATGCCTCCGTGGAACCCATCTTCGTAATAAATGTTCACCCGTAAAACCAAGGTAGGACCCACGAAGGCATTGCGCGGGTAGCCCAAGCTAGGCATGCCCGCGCGTAGCCAAAGAGGGCGCGCCCTTGCTTTCCCCAGATCTACGTTAACCTGCCCTCGCATAACCAAGGTCGGACCCACGGGGTTATGGCATCGGCAATCCAAATTCGGCATGCCCACATCTCAGCGACGTGGGACTAATGGAGTTGTTGTACGGCTGCCCTAGCCCACTTTGCCCACACGGGGCAGACGATCTCCCCAAGTATCACATGCAGTGGGTCCCCCTTTATGTGTTACCTGGGAAGAACTTCTGAAAATTGATCATGGAATTTAATGAAGTGTGGGTGATACAGAGGCAATTTGTCATGTCCTCCGTGAAGAGTAGCAGTACGCAGGAAGAAAACGTTTCGAGGAAGCCTGTGTTGAGAAGATCTTCGGCAGTTTTTTCCAATCCGCAACTGTGCGTGAAAAGTGCTATGATAACCGGTAAATAAACTTTAGTCTGCTCTTTCACTTTAGCGCGCCTAAGCACGGCTGTCAAGATAAACAATAAGGCTGAATTATAGAAATATCCTTTCAGATAGTTTACTCACCCATTTTTGTTTGGCAACAAACTCCGTGGCGCCATCTATTGGGTAGCCCCTCCACACTTCTGGTTTATGTATATTATAAACAGTTTTTGCTCATTTTTTACCAAAAGATTTATTAAGTCAGACAGTGCTATAAGTGGCCATTTACAGAAGATAGCCTGCATATTTAATAATAATAATGTTTCATTTTGAGTTCCCAAAAGCTACCTAGAGGGCTACTGTGTGGGGCACAAGCATAGGTGAAGTATTATACATATAAGACAAAAATATAAATCATAAAAAAAGAACTGACAACGAACACAAACAAAAAACTAGTGCTATCCCTGAGTTGGCCTGCTCATGGCAAAGTCATCGTTCGCGTAATTGTTTCATAAAATCCTAATGGGCAATAAAAAGATCGAAGTTATTTTAATGACCGTTTTTGAAATCAGTTTTAACGTTCAAAAGAGGTGCCACAGACTATGTACAGGAGGGAGAAAAAGTTGATTTGTTCCTGATGGTTCGGGGTGGAAAATAGAAGTCAATAAACTGCAATAAGTCCGTCCAGTTTACCTCACCGTTGACAACTTTGTGTAAAACCCATAAATCTCTGTACTGTATTCTCACAGTCAGTTTATGAAACCGAAACCTGTGAAGCAATTATCGTAGTACTAGAAAGACATCCTTCCAATATTGCTATCATAAACAATTCCAATAATTTGCTTCTGTACATTTTCAATCCCGATAGCTTGATAACTTGTCAGATAATTTCAAACCACAGATCCATACTGAAACCGTAATCTAGCCAAAGACTTTTAGAAAGGCAGTAAACATGAAGGTGCAGAAAATTTGCGACGAAAACGTGAAATCATACCTGATACTCTTAGTGCTGCATTTACGGTTCTAACAACATGATTGTTAAAAGAAAGTGCGCCGTCACGGCAGACGCCAATAATTTTGATAAACGATACGAGCAAATTCGGTCGCCACCAACAGTGTACGCAAAGGAAATTCTCTAGCGCTTTCTAGATAGCACAATAGGCTTAGTTGTTGTTTTTTTTTTGGCCGGGGGGGACGGGTGGTTCAGTGTCAAGCAGTTTTCCGTACAGCATTCAAAAACTGAATTAACATGAGAATAAATACTGGTACAGTCAGATACTGACTGGACACTTATGAAAAGCTTAACGTCATCAGCAAAAAGAAGAATCTTAGTATCATTAACACAAGAAACAATGTCATTTATGAACAAAAGAAATAACAAGTGTCCTAGAACTGAGCCCATTCGCCTACTAGAACTCGAAATAAACTCATCAAAGTAACTACAGGAAACACGAACCGAAGTGCGGCGATGACCGAGATAGTTTGAAATACAGACGCTGAGGTGCGGGCTGAACCTATGCAAGGCACGTTTGTGTAAGAATAATCTGTGGTTAACCCGGACGAAGGCTTTTGACGTGTAAAAACAAATGGCGTCAACTTGACCTCTTCCGCAAACTACTGGAGCGGAGTAATTCAAGAATGAGCATAAATGTGATTCTGCGAACGTGCCTTTTAAAAATATCCATGCTGGAATTCAGATATCTTTTTGCTCAAGTAAAAATAAATCCGCTCATACACAGCCCTTTCGAAAACCTTCGCGAAACCGTATAACGAAATGGGACGGTAATTATTACCTAAAGTAGAATCACCGGGTTTAAAAACAGGAACAACTACCGAGAATTTCCAGAGTCCAGGAAAGTTAGCCTGTGTGTTGGACAAGTTAAAAATATGCTTCAACACAGGTATATAAAAAAGTTGAGCAAACTTTCATAATAAATCTAGGTATTTCAATATTATCTGTGGATAATTTGGGTTTAAGTTTACTTGTGGCTCCTAAAATGTCGTTACCTTAAACCGTAAACGTAGGAGAAGGTCCCCACACTGGATACCAACGTCACTAAAATCGCCACTGTGGTGTACCCGGTAATAAGAAGAACTAAAAATGTCAGCATAACGATTTGCGATTTCTCCTGGCACAGAGTGTTAACCAGCGTCATCACAAAGACAGAAGTTTGGTCGCACGTGTTGTTTAGTGAAGCGCCGCAACGTCTTAGAATGTTTAGTCGGACTACGTTGAATGCCATATAAGTATAAGCAGGTATCTTGTTTGTAAAGCAGTTTGACTAGACTACGATATATACTGATCTTTTGGTGCCATTTCTGCAATCCTGATTTCTAATACATGCGATGATAGGGTAGCATTTTTTGGGGGGATGCAATTCTTAAATTTTTTTGAAAACCATCTCGGACAATTAGAGGAGCGTGCCAGTTGTTTGGGACTAAATGCCTGAAGTGCACCTTTGACAACTGAGGTCACTTTAATAGCCGAGTCAGGCATACTATGTTTATATATATCCGACCACTCATGTTGCTCCAGATATCCGTAGAATTCAAAAATAATTATCACGGGAAAGCGTGTATTTAACCAAATTATCGTTTACTCGTCGCCAGCAGGATATGCAAACGTTTTTTTAGTAAAATGAGGGTGATAAGTATCAACAGACACTAAAAGGTACAAAGCGAGGGTTGCTATCTCAAGCGGGGCGTTTGATAAACGCATGTCAAGTAGATTTCCACAATTAGATTCCCGCAAGAATTCAAAAGTATGCTACACTGACAAAAATCTATAAATCTTTAAAATGAAAGCTGTCACTAAGCCTTTTTAGACGTCAAGCTCGCCGTGAAAGAAACCGTAGCCGCTCCCCAGTCAATCCCTGCCAAATTAAAGTCGTCAAATATCTGGACGTGAAACTTAGTAATAGATGTCGTTTCCTGAAGTGACTCGAAGTGTTCAATGGACGCTGCGTCATCATATAGAGTAGGGAAATAGTAACTACCAACTAAATAGTTCAAACCATCACCCGCCGGAATACCAACCCAGACACACATCTCATAAGATTCCTATTTCACCCTTCGGTGAAGTTGAACCACAAACTTTATTGCAATAAGCTCACCATCCCCAAATTTTATGGGCGTTTTGGCGTAGCCTCTATCCTGGCAATGCAGAAAATAATCTGAGGGAAAATAACTATTATCAGACATACAGGCGCTTAGCGAAGTCTCCGTTAAACAAACTCGATCAAAGCATTTTGACAGAATATTCGAAATAAACTCGGACGATTTGGAACGCAAACCACGCGTATTGTGGTATTACACTTGGAGTGTCTTAAACATTTTAAGTTGCTAAATGGACATATACAAAGACTCGATAGCTGTCCAGCCTGCGGACAACATGATGTAAGATAGATCCTTCTGGCCATAGCTCCGGCTTATACGCAATGTCGAACACTCCATGATTGGTCACCAGAGGTGAAACGACGCGTACAAATCAAATGTAGGTGTTCATTTGGTAACGATCACCGATTTGCCAAATAAAAAGGGGGCCACGAAACTCTCAATGTCTACCGGAGACGTACGAGGGTCCAACCTGGACAAAAAAGCGCCTTTGTGACCTGTTTGCGAGTGGCAGCAAGTACCTTGCCGGACTTCGCCGTCACACTGGACGCTGGAGTTCGCCGCTTTCGCTGCACTGGTGTGAAGCCGTCGTCGTCAATTGAAGGGCCAGCTGGACGACCTTTACGTATGTCCCCAGTCGCCAGTGTAGAAGCAGAAACAGTATCGCAATTCGCCCAGGTGATTTGCGACTGGACTGCTGCATCCGTGATTTCAGTGGATCGGCTTACCGCTCCCGACGTCGAGGTCTGCTTTCCTGGCACGGACGCCAGTGGTGCCGTGGCTGCAGCGTACGTTCCTCGAGGTCTCGAAACCGAAGGCAAACGTTCGAGGATTCTCTTGTTGAGCAAGCTAATTTTCGAGCACTTAATGCTGTTCTCAGCCTTGAGGCTCTTCACCTCTGCAGTCAAGATGTTCAACTTGGCAGACATGGCATTCAGAAGATGGACGAAGTCGGTGGCGGCAGTCGGAGTCGACTCAGATGCGGCATTTTCCGTAGATGCACGCAATCGCAATGAATCGACCGCGTCATGGCTGTCATTGTTGAGCCACTCATCCGACGAAGATCTTTGATGTCTAGAGCATACGGATCATTTGTAAGCCCTTCAGCCGTTTTCCATTAGCAATACGTATTCGTCTTTACCAACGGCGATACATTTCCAATGGTAACGCCTATTGCACGTTTTCGAACGAACCAGAAATTGTAAAAACGCTCGGATCACGTACCGCAGATGTCTACAGGCATCGTTATCAACGATGCGAACCCCGCAGTCTTGTTCAAAAACGGAAGTGGTTGGGGTTTAATTAAACACTGGGGCCACCACGTTTCAACTAAGGCGAGAAAACGCGAATAAATAAATTGCTACTATTTTATTATAATTTGTTTTGTGTTTTCACGCATGTTTGGGACCATGGAAACCTAATACTTTTTCTGAGTAGTCTAGGATTGAAGAGTGAGACTTTTGTACGCTGCTAATTAAGACACTTTGGGGCAGTATTGCAGGTTTCTGCGGTTAAAAATCGTTTTTTCGATGTTTTTTTTAACTACCTCAATAGTATGTGTATTAGAGATCTGATTTAAGGTGAGTGTGACACCGAAGTACTTGCTTTCTCCGACTCTTTTAGTCGCATTATTGGCGAGCTACAGAAAGAAAAGTTGTGTTTTCATATTGTTAGCTGCGATGGGAGCACACTCGGAAAAAATATTGACATTTTGCCAATTCACATTCGGGGATAATACCGAAGGAACAAATCAAAATCAAAGAAAAATAAGTGTATCGAAATTGTTTCAGCGCTACTTGATAGATGACGGCAGCCTGCCACTGTGTTCTCGCCTCGTAAGCGGATAAAAGTAAACGTAGCGTACTCGAGCACCTAAAAGCCTTTGGTACAAAAAAAAAGTAGCGACAAGCTTTGAAAAATGCCTCATGCTTCCTTTGGGCGATGCATGTCACGCTACCGTTGACGCTCGAGAGTAAAATAACAGAATGCAAGAATAGAGGCTCGTGCCTTGGAGTGGGGGAGAGAGTAGGAGATAGGAGGAGGAATGCCTCCGCCTCACAGAGCATTATGAACGCCAAGAACACTTCTCGCCGATCAAGTAACGCATAAAACGCAACGTCGGGGCTTTGATCGACTTCCTTTGAGCGTATTTTTTTGCAGCTCGTGCAAATTAACAAAGAAGGCACACCGTGACAGGGCGCTTTTAATCTTTGTATGTCTGTGTGCACGTCTTTCTGTGGTTTTGGTGCGATCCAGTCAGCGCCACCGTCGAAGCGTAAATGCGAAAAAGCAAAACATAAAAAAGAAGTAACATGTGATCCGTAGAAGCAAGGAGAAGATATCGTTGCAAGTGTAAATCAAGGGGCTTAGAGCACACTCAAACGTAAATGCGTGAAGCAGCCTAGCGTCCGGTGTTCCAGAAACCGGTTGAACACCTGTGACGCCGTCTTTCGCGACTACTTTCAAGCATCAATTTGTCCGTGCATTTTTTGCAGGAGTTCAGGGACAATCCCGGCCTGGTTGTCATCACTGGAATCGAGATGTCCTTGGCCTTATTTGTACCTTTGACGTTATTCGTCCTATTCTGCCTACATTGCCGCAAGAAGGCTGCAGCTGGCGAATTGGAACCACAAGGGGGTGCCGACGAAGCGAGAAGAAAGGGCCTTAGGCCTATTTTAATCGCTACGCTGGGACTCATGTTGTACGTTCGTTATTTCGCTCGTGTATAGACATTTTCAGTTTTCGTCGCATGGCCGCTGCGATTTCGGAATCTCGCGATTAGGATGCCATAAGGTGGCTTAAACACGACGCTCCGCTCTCGACTTCGCGCCTTGGCGAATGCGCTGTATTCGTCTTTTTTGTCGCGTTTCGGCAAAGTTGCTTGCCTTGCTCTGCCGTCTGATGTCTGATGCTTATCTTGTTTACCTCATTGCCTGTCATCACTGTTTGCACCACTTCTGCACTCGATTTTATAAAACGTTTCGTCTATTTCCATCCACGGCGTACCGGATGCGTGTCAGTAGGCCAGATGAGGCACAGGAATCACTGTTAGCACTGGAGCACATTAAGTATGTAGATGACTCTACAGCGGGGTCACACTGCTCCGGCATAAAAAAAGGACAGTGTGCGAACACCAGTAATCGCACTATCAGTGGTTTGAATGCCGCTTGCCATGTTTTTCATTGAACTCATTGTCATGCGGCACTCGAAACGCGTATTTCGCGGTGAGTCGCGTTGGAATATTTAAGCAGAATGTGCTTTGTATGACATATAAGCAGTGTGACCCCGAATAAATGCAGCACGAGGCTCAAAAGCCATTATGAGAACTCAAGTTCGCTCAGTGATAGTGGCGGACTATTTGCAATAACGAGCACATGGTATATTTAGGACAGAGCTTTTAGAATTTTCAAGAAGGCGGCACATATAGTAAACCCAAGGTGTCACTATGTATGTTTATTAAAAGGATTGTGCTTTGTCTTTATAGCGAACCGAAAACAGCTGCGTTTTCGTTTTTGTGGTATAAGCATAACAGTGTTGGGATCAAATCCACGGTTACGGTCATTATGTTTGGTTAAAATATCCAATTGAGTTCATTTATTCAAAAGCAAAGAATGAGCTTCCCCTGGTATAAACCTTCTCTAATACAGCTTCCGGATGTCTGAGGCACGAAATATGTGTCGCAGAAAAATAACTGCAAGCATTGAAATCACCCGAGTGCAGAGTCGTCGATGCCCCATTTCTTTCCACGCCGCTGAAAGTAAAGAGCAGATCTGTACAAACGAAGAAAAATATTTTTACACGGATCCATAAACGTGTGCCTGGCATTCGATTTCAGAGCTTGCCAGTGGTCTCTTGCGCCATTTTGTATTTCGCAAATGATACGGAAGACAGATGTCATGCTTCATCCGACGAGTCAGTTTACTATCTCGTGTCTCGATGACGACATAAGGAAATGTACATACAAATAGTTGATTGTCTAAGCTCGACATTGTCAAATGCAGTTCATAAATAATTTAGCAGGGCCGATCATTTAAAAACAGATCTCGTTAGACCAGAATGACCCACTGCAACATCACTCGAGTACTTATTGTCTTTAAAGAAAGAGGTGGATACATTTTAAAGTAATTATTACCATCGTGAATGCGAGCTGGACAGAATAATTGATAATAACCACTGGAGAAAACAAAAGGGGGGCAAATGACAAACAAAAATCTCCAAACACAACTAAATGATTGCTGAGTGATCAAAAAATCTGACTGGTCCTGGTATTAAACCAGGAACCTCTCCATTTCCAGAGGAGCTCTCTACCAACTCAGCTAACTAGGATTTAGACAAAATTAAAAGAAACGGGTTTTATCAGCCAACACTAGTCCAACACCAAAAAGAGTGAATGGCCTGCTTTTAAGGTTATAATTGTAATAAAGTTAATGCAGAAATGCAGTCGAGCTGGACAGAATAAACAATATTAGTTTCTGGATAAGGCGAACAAGGGTGATAAAGCACAAACAAAAAATTCCAAACGGAACTGGTGATTGGTGCGCGTTGAAAACATCCGCCTGGTCCTGGCATCGAATCAGGTACCTCTTTATTTCCAGTGGAGTGCTCTACCAACTGAGCTCACCAGGAGTTGAACGTCAGTAGAGCAAACGGGTCTTATCCGCGTCAACTAGTCCAACGCCAACAGGGGAGAACGGCCTGCCGTTTTCGATTATGATTTTAATGTACTTAATGTATAGGTGCAAGCGAGGTGGACAGCAAACGATAATAATCCCTGGAGAGGGGAACACGGGGAATAAGATGGACAAACCACACAAAAAAATTTCTAAACACAGCTGGGTGATTGGCGTTTGTGCTTTGTACCCCTTGTTTCGGTGGTTCCCCTTCTCCAGGGATTATAACCGTTTATCCTATCCAGTTTGCCTGCAACTATGTATTCATTGCATTAAAATCATAACCTTAAAAGGTGGGCCGTTCACCCTCGTTGCTGTCAAACTGGGGGCAGTTCATGAAATACGTTTGCTCTGCTGACGTCTAACTTTTGGGTAGCTCAGTTGGTATAGCCCTCCTTTGGAAAAGAAGAGGTCCCTTATTTGATGCCAGGAGCAGACGGATGTTTTCAGCGCGCACCGATCCCCTAGTTGTGTTTGGAGACTAGCATCTTTCCTTTGTCCCTTTATTCCCCTTCTCCAGGAGTTAGTTTCATTTAGATAGATTTCTATTTTTGTTTACATCCTGTTCTTCATTATATACATTTTCTTCCGTTTGGCAGTGGTAAAAAATACAAAAAAAACGTAGGTATTTTTTTTTAGAAACAATTGTGGCAAAAATGAGAAAGTTCTACGAATTAGTTCAACTTCACAGCTCAACATTCGTCAAAGGTTCGTCGCTTTATACATAAATTCAGGCCAATTTCGTTTAATTCATTGCATTAAAGGAAACCAAAAGCTTATAATTGGAGACACCCCTTTCTCAGTAAATACAGTAAGACGTGAACTTACGTTTTCGTCAGAATCATGATCACCTGCGCATTCGTCACCACCTGTTACATCTTCGCTGGGATCCCGGAGCTCGACGAACAAATGGGCAAAGGCAGCAGAGACACAGACGTGTTCTTAAAAAAAAGCAAACACGTGAGTATAAGCATTTTGATGAACGACAAGCGTGTTCGTGTGGGTCAAAAGAGAGAAAAAACAACCTGTGGGACAAAGAGAACAGAATCACATATTTGATTAAGTTGTGGTTGTGTTGTCCTTCCCCTACATGAATATTATGCTCTGTATTTTTAGTATAAGCGGTCGCGAGGTCTCAGAATTTGCACTTAATATAATATTTTCATGAAACTTGGCTCGAATGCAAACACACAGCTGTGATAGTCTTGCCAATGCTTTATGATGGGTAGCAATTACATTTATCGAATTTACGTCCAAATTGCCTTGCTTTTGCTTTTCAGGAACCTAGCTTATAGGCATTCAATTGTTTATAAAATTACATGATAAAAATTTATCTTTCCCCACGTAAACAGAGACAGGATTATTGATTGACTACGCGTGATTCGCTTATACTTCGTAACATGTGAAGTCCTGACGCAAGTCGGCGCTAAGAGGTAATGGACTAATCAAGCAGCGTCGAAAGCGGAAGTCACTAGGACTTTTTTTGTTTATGGTTGACTCAGGGATGGCAGAAGACGTACAGAAACATAATGAACACCATGATTGGTAATTTTTGGCGCTGTTTGGCTGGTACGATCAGCTCGCAGTGACGCTGTGTCTGGATATAGCTCATCTAACTTAAGCGGGATTTAGTGTTTCTGGGGTTTAGTTTTCTTAAATCGGGTCTTTTCCCCCATAGATTCGGCGCTTTTCGGTGATAATTTTCGCTGTCGTAGAAAATAAAACGATGTTTATGGGAATTAAAAAAAAAAAAATAGGGCAAGGTCATAGGATTTCCGGGCCTCCTGGTGACATGTTCGAGACAATACTTGGAAACGTCTTGGAGTAGGAGTGGTCCGGAAGAAATAAACGTCCTCGCGGGCAGTTAAATGTTTTTTTTATTCCATGTCAATAAAAATAAAGCTTTAGGTATATAGTCTTTCGCGCCTTTTCCGCCAAGATTCTGCTTTTCTAATTTAGACACAGCACCAATGCCGAGCTTTGTCGCTTTCCCCTAATTTTAATAAAATGACAGTGGGGTTAATTTTTGAGATTTATTAACATTTACCAAAAACACGTAACCCTTATTACTAGTGGGATTTCGTACTTTTCTTAGCTTATTTATAATCAAATTCGGGGGTGGTTTTTTAGTGATTTTCTCCTTTGTTTCTCACAACTTTGGCGTGAGAAAAATTCCCCATTCCATTGCATACGCCCGAATTAGGCTTCATTTTTAGTTGTTAGGTTGTCACGAAGCATCTTTTTCTTTTATGACAATTTGACCACTGTGTGGCGCGCCAAAGAAAAGTCCGGCTTGGCATTTCTCTGGCAAGGTAGAAAACAATGCTTTAACCCCAGCTAAGTCTTTTAGGGCAATCCTTTAAAAGGTTCAGGGTCCAAATTAGGTCCCTGGTTTTTTCCAAACATGGGTCGAATTAGGATTTTCTCTGGTGTGCTGAGTGGAAATGATTGCCCCTCAAAAGATTTGGAAAAAAAGTCCCCCCTCTTGCCGTAATAGTGTGGGAAAGACAGCGTTATTACAGAATGGGATGTGTTAGTCTGGAGAAACTGTGCTGAGGCTTTACACACACGCCAGATTACAGCCGCGATTGCTGACCTTATCTAGCCTAACCAAGATACCGAGCCACCGAAATGGGCACGCAAGAGTCCCTACAAAAGCCAATGCAGGGGAAAAGGACTCGGTAGTATCTAAAATGGTAATAACCCAGCTTTCTATGATAATGGTGAAATAAAATTTTAGTGAAGCGGGAGAAATGAAAGGAAAATGATGGGCGGTTATGGCGGCGCCCAAATGCAGCTGCTGCTAAACGTCTCTAAACATCGGGAGACCGAAGGGTGCGAGTTGTAGCTGGGTGCCATCGTCTGCGGTGGCAATGCAAATGCGACTTTCTCAGAGACTGTTGGAGTGTGAGGCGCACTAGAGGAGTGCGCATGAAACAGAACAACACGGACAGCAAGTCGTCCTCTTCTTGCGCACGAGTTGCGGTGACTTCGAAATGACGCCGATCCCTGATTGGCTTTGATTGAAAGGATAGTGGGTAAACCTCAATCCTAGATTCGTTGAGGACTACCCGCTATTTTTGTTTTCAATCATCTAATAAGAGCTCGGAGCTATGAAACCATCCAAAAACCTGTGTAAGAAGCAGACGAGTATGCGCTCCGCATTAAAACGCACCAGCGCAACGTAAGCTCAGCGCCAAGCAGAGCGTTGGTACCAGCTCGCAGCCAGGGGACTAAACATCCAAACAGGCTTTAACCGGTTGCTACTGAGCACGTCTAAAGGGTTACGCAAAAGACGCATAGGCTGCGGCGAGCCGGAGAAAGTTCACTTCAAAGCCGGGAAAACTTCACTCCGCGCCACTACAGGTTCCGTCAAGCTAGAGTCCCGCCCCATGACGTGTTTCGTTAAGAACCCACTGGATGCTACCAATCACGTTCATGAGCGGAGTAGGCAAGGCTTGCGGGGAGTCGGGCGTCGGCGTCGCCCCTCCTGCCTGACTCCCGGATGTAGCGAAACCCACCGTGCACCTGGACAGAGGGTGGGCCAGTCACATCGCTTCTTTCTATCCGATTCACCACGGCTGGTAACGTCTCGCTGTCGTGTTGAAATTAGAAAACGGAGAGGGAGTTAAGCTTTTTTGACAAAGCGATGAAACGTTCACGAACCACGTCCCCAGTTTGCATACCCCTTAAAGACCTTCGACCAGTTCGCGCTTTCCACTTTTCTCTCACTTTCCCCTCTCCCCCTTCTTACCCGGTACACCGTTGCCTGTTTCCTCCTCCTCCATAGTGAGAAGGATCTTCTGCCCTGCAGAATCTCGAGTCTGGTCGTCGGCCTTCAAGGGCGGTCCAAACCAAGCCGAAAAACGGGCCCGCAAAAAAGAGGGAGCCCGAACCAATCTTTTTTTTTAAATTCTTCCGCCTGCCCTTTTAGCCCAGAAGCGTGCGGAAGTGTATAGACAAGAATCTAAAGCAACTGCGCGCAAGGACGCGGCAGACGGAAAGGTTGAGAGGGAAAGAAAAAAAACCTTCATCACGGGCAGCAGTGGAAGAAAGGCAGCCTTCGTGGGATTTTTAGTTGTTTCAAGGGGAGTTAAAAAAAAAAAAACTGCTTCTTAAGCCTCACCTGAATCTTTAGTTGGCTTCCCGAAAAGTGAATCACGAACATCGCCCCCCCCCCCCCCCCCCCTCCCACGGTACCCCAACACCAAAAGCGCGTTCCGGCTCTCTACACTGCCGAAACAATTTCAATATATACTCTATTCAGCTATGGAGCCGCAAAGCGGGGCCCGCGAAACGTAATGTTCACGTGACAGTTGACGTCACTTCTCTCCGGGATTTCTCCGGTACCCGCTTTCCTGCTTGGTTTGGACCGGCCTTTAACAGAACGCATGCTTTTTTCTCTCTCTCTTTGCCTATTTTTCGCTCTCTTGCGCTATTTCTTTGTGGAAGTGCGGGAAGAGTCCCCCCCCCCCTCCCCCCCCCCCCCATTCCCCGCCGGCAGTAACACGGATAAACACCAAAGAGGAGGCTTCTTTCGGCTGTGAGTGGGGTACTCTCAGAGAGAAGACGAGTAGTACGTCAACGTTCCGATGACAGTCGTCTTGTTGACTTCCTGCGCCGTTTGGGGGATGGAAACGGTTAGGTGCCAGACATATAACACAATCTGTATTATAAAAATAAATCAATGTTACTAAAAAAGTTGCACGACGCGTCGCACAGACATTTTGATCGTGCTGACCAGTCAAGGGCGGGAGTAGTATTGAACGGAGAATCAACCGCCCTCTTTAGTCTCATGTCTCTTCGATGTCATGCACTCAATATGGGCTCGTGCTAACGATGGTAGGACCCTTGAGATAAAATATAACGTCACCTGCCAGGGAAAAGGGAGGCATCTCTGACGGCTCTTAGTCAACGTAACTCGGGGACAGAAAGGGTAATTTTGGGCAGGCCGTTCTACTGAATGATTAGGCGCGAGCTTTGTATCACAGTTTGGCTTGGTACCCGGACGTTCGGGTTCGAGATCGGGTTCAATGGTTATGGCGCGGCCAGTCTCAGTGTTGCAAAAATATTGCTTTAGATGAAGCGACCTGTACAACAAACTTCCTTTCCCGGTGCGTATTGTCGATTTTGAACGCGTGTGTTTCAGCCTACTTTCACGGCTTTTTATTTACGCCACCAGATGCTACGAATATTTGATTCACTCGAAAAGGCTGGTGAGCGAACCTGCCGCCACAGCTTTCTGTTCTAGCCGCTGGATGGCGTCGATTAGGTTCTAGTCGCCACTAGCTCGTGAGATACGATTTGATGACGCGTGTATTTATTTAAAAAAGAAACATATTCGCATCTATTTGTGCTCAGGAAATGACATTCCTGTTTGTGGACAACTATCGTGACTTCGACAACGCTGTTGCAAAGAGTCTCTCTGGTGAGTTTTACATCACCCCTTTATTCTGAATCCACGCTGAAACGAATCTTTGTTCATTTCTTTAGAGCATAATAATGGTGAAATTCATGTCTGCGCAACGATAAGGTAGTTTCGTTTTTAAATATGCACTTTAAAGGCGTGAAAATTTATTTTTTGAAACGTGTCACCCGAATGTTGACATCCCCTTCAATATAGACAATGTGTTCGACATTTGTTTTCCGTAAATTGTTTGAGACAGGTTCTGCATGTCCAAGTTGATCTCCTGAGACGTATGTTTCGACCTCTAATTGTCCGTTGTTTGCTTTTTTCACTTAGGCACAAACCAACATCTTACGGTTATCGTGGTTTGGGCTCAATCTTTAATGTAATAAACTTGTCCGAATTTAAAGCGACCCATTCCAGGGTAGCAGGATAAGCTGCTGAATGCGTTGAATGACGTAATTACCGTACCTAACTGATGGGGCTATGTCTCCACAACAATAGAAGCGTGCATCATTAACTTGATACTCTCCTCGAGGAAGCATTAGCTATACTGACCACAAACCCATTGAAACGTGTCATTTTGCGCATAGGGGTTTCAGTGATCACACGTGCGAAAAACCTGACAAAGGTCCGCCCCCGCAACTGTTGATTGCTCTTCGGTGCTGTTGGCGGTGGAGAGCCAACGACATCAATTCTCGACCTCACCTCAAGAACTAAAGTGAAATAAGTCCGCCTCTTGGCCCAGCGTTTTCGCTTTTCACCCATGAAACGGAGTTGTGACAAGTAGACTGCACTCCGTCCACGTTGGATGGTGGTAGGTTGTGCATTTTCATGCCGGAACCAAACCACAATGTTGCTGTTTTTTTCCACTCCCTACTAGAAAACAACTGCAACATTACATCGCTCAGTCAAGGAAATCCCATTAACTTTTGTTTAGTGAGCTTTACGCTTGAAAATGTTTGTATGACAAGTTTAGACTATATCTCATGTTCCGCGCATTTAATGTCTCATGTGTCATTTGACTCCGATTTCACAAGTACCTGGACCTACGCTCACCCATAATGATAAGTATGCATAAATTGGTGCGCAAATTGCTTGGAGGAGTAACCGTTTAGGATCCAGGTCCCGGACTGATTTTGTTTTGATTTGTGTTACACCAAGACACGCCATGACAAAAAGAAGTAAATACAATTTATTGACAGTTATTTTTTTAATTTGTCGAAATATTTGTGATGGTAGTTGTGTATCTGCCAATGGCCATCCAGCTTATTATCAAAATTTAGTACTGACTCCTGAGCCGTCCTCCCATCATTAGCAGTAGTAGTAAGATTTGTTGAATAATTTCTTGACAAGGAAGATGCGATTTCGTGTTAATGGGTAATGATCCTGACTGTTTTTGAATTAAGGCTGCATATTCGTTCCTACGTTAATTCAAAGGTTCATGCCCTACCGTCATCCGATTTTCCTATGGTGCTTTCTGTGCAGTTCTTGAGGTTGTGAACCCCGAAAAGCGGAGACGTGCCGCAGCTCAGCGCACCAAGAGAGGCGGCTCCGAAACATATAGCATCCGAAACGAAGGCTGATAATAATCAAAATACAGTATCTTCTGAAAGATGGACAAGAAAAAAGTGCGAAACCGTCATCGTTGGATTTCTCTTGCAATTATTTAAAGTCTCTCAAGACCACTCTGGAAAACTCATAATAAATACTGTCACGAACGACAATTGATGAGGCGATAATAACTGAAGAAACTAAACGTTTAATGGGGCGAACTTGTGCCTGAAAATAAAAAGGAAAAACGATAACAACAAAAGAAAACAGCGTCCCGGGCGTCGAGGTCGGCGTGAGGGCAGAGTCGAACGCTGAGGCTCCGCTCGCCATGCGGAGTCCCTTATGTACCCTCTTGGGTTTCTGGATCATTCGGCATAGAACTTTGCTGTGCGTAGAACTTTCGGAACTAGATGCGACGAGAATGTTCTCGAACTTACGAGAAGGCCAAGTTGAAAGTATAAATAAAAGGACAGTCCCCTGGCTGGAATCGAACCTACACCTTCCGCGCAACAGTCAAGCGCGGTAACCACTCGGCCACGCACGCGCTTACTCGCCGACGCGCGTGGCATTACTCCCCCCTTTAAAAGCGCATCGTCTCGACGCGACATGCCTTGAAACAAAACAGCAAAACAAACACAAATAATGGCAAACTACGTAAACTTATGCAAGACAATCCTATCGAGCGTATTACAAAACACAATTCACAGTCCTATCGATCGTAGTACGGCTTGAGGCGCACGACATGGACGAGTTACGGTCGTGGAGGGCGGCGTGATGAAGTCCGTGCTACGTCGGGCATCACCTCGTAGTTCAGATCTCCAAGTCGACGAAGCACCTTGTAGGGCCCGAAATACCGTTTCAGGAGTTTCTCGCTGAGACCACGGCGGTGAATCGGTGTCCAGACCCATACCCTGTAGCCTGGCTGAACCTGGACGTCCCGACGACGAAGGTTGTAGCGGCCAGTGTCAACACGTTGTTGGGCTTTAATACGAAGTCTGGCGATTTGACGGACTTCTTCTGCCCGTTGAGCAACCACCTGGGCGTCGTCGCTTCCGTCGACAGCCGGTTCGTGGGGTAACATCGCGTCCAGCATCGTGGTTACTTTGCGACCATGAACCAGTTGCAAGGGTGTCACTCCGATGGTCTCTCGCACGGCCGTGTTGTAGGCAAATATGACGTACAGCAAGAGCTTGTCCCATGTCTTGTGCTCCAGGTCGACGTACATGGAGATCATGTCGGCGATGGTCTTGTTGAGTCTCTCCGTCAGCCCGTTGGTCTGGGGGTGGTACGCCGTGTTCCGACGATGGCTGGTGTGGCTGAGACGAAGGACGTCTTGCGTCAGCTGCGCCATGAATGATGATCCACGGTCTGAGATCAGGACTTCAGGAGCGCCGTGCCGGAGGACGATGGACTCGATTAAAAACTTGGCGACTTCCACAGCAGTCCCGGAAGGAAGGACTTTCGTTTCGGCTTACCGTGTGAGAAAATTTGTCGCCACGATAATCCATCGGTTTGCTTGCGTCGATAGTGGGAAAGGACCAAGAAGAACTATTCCGTTCTGCTGAAACGGTGTGGTCGGGGGAGCAACCGGCTGTAGGAGACCTGCCGGCTTCGTCGGCGGTTTCTTGCGTCGCTGGCACTCGTGGAACGGTCGTGTGTAGAGGTGAACGGTCTTCGGCAGCTTGGGCCAGTAATAACTTTCACGAATTCGGGCCAGCTTACGGCTGTAACCAAGGTGTCCGGATGGGTCGTCGTGGCAGACTTGGATGATCTCCGCTCTAAGGTCGGTAGGGATTACCAGCAGCCATGGCGAGCTGTAGTCTCCAAAGTTCTTCTTGTAAAGCACACCTTGTCGGAGGACGAAGGTTGGCAGGGCTCTCGAGAAGACACGGGGGACAGTCCCCCCTCGTCGTTCGAGGTGCTCGATTAGCACGCGCAACTCAGGATCGTCTCGTCGACGTCGTGCCATGTCGTCGGTATTCACTGCGCCTAGGAAGCATTCGTCGTCATGGTCGTCGCTGCTGCCGGAAGGCGTTTCGACGGGGGCTCTGGACAGGCAGTCGCCATCACTGTGCTTGCGGCCTGACTTGTAGACCACAGAAATGCTGAACTCCTGCACTCGGAGACTCCATCGAGAGAGGCGTCCTGACGGGTCCTTGAGGTTCGCAGGCCAGCCGAGCGAGTGATGGTCGGTGACTACACGGAACGGGCTCCCGTACAAGTACGGACGAAACTTCGTGACGGCCCAGACGACCACAAGACATACTTTCTCAGTCGTAGAGTAATTTTTCTCCACCTTGGACAATGTCCGACTCGCGTAGGCGATAACTCACTCGGTGCCTTCTTGCACATGAACCAGTACAGCGCCAAGTCCAGCGTTACTTGCGTCCGTGTGAATTTCGGTTTCCGCATCCTGATCGAAATGTCCAAGAACAGGAGGAGTCTGCAGTCGTCGCTTTAGCTCGTCGAATGCCTGCTGCTGCTCTTCGGACCATTCGAACTACTCGGCGTCTTTTGTGAGGTTTGTTAGCGGTGCGAAAATCCTTGCGAAATCCCGAACGAAGCGCCGATAGTAGGCGCATAGTCCAAGGAACCTTCGGACGGCCTTCCTGTCTCTCGGCGCTGGAAATGCTGCGACGGCGCAAGTCTTCTCTGGGTCGGGGCGAACGCCTTCGTTACTAACCACGTGACCTAGGAACTTCAGTTCGTCATAGGCGAACCGACACTTTGACGGCTTCAGGCTGAGTCCGGCGGTCCGTATGGCTTGGAGAACAGCTCGGAGTCGTCACAAGTGCTCGTCGAAGTCGCGGGAAAACACTACGACGTCGTCGATGTAGTCGAGACAGCTCTGCCACTTCAGTCCTGCCAGTACGGTCTCCATTACACGCTGGAAAGTTGCTGGCGCCATGCACAGTCCGGGGGGCATCACCTTCAACTCGTACAGTCCATCCGGCACGACGAAAGCTGTCTTCTCTCGGTCCCATTCGCCGACCTCGATCTGCCAGTAGCCGCTCTTCAGGTCCATCGATGAAACGTATCGGGAGTGGCGCAGCCGGTCTAAAGTGTCGTCGATACGGGGGAGTGGATAGACGTCTTTCTTCGTCACTGCGTTCAGCTGTCGGTAGTACACGTAGAACCTAAGCGTTCCGTCCTTCTTCTTAACCAGTACGACTGGAGATGCCCACGGACTGCTTGATGGGTGGATTATGTCGTCGTTCAGCATCTCTTGAACTTGCTCCTGGATCACCTCCCTTTCTTTAACGGAGACTCTGTACGGTGATCGATGCACAGGGCGCGCGTCGTCCTCGGTAACGATGTGGTGCTTCGCAACGGCTGTTTGGCACACCTTCGACGACGTCGCAAAGCAGTCACGGTATTCGACGAGGAGGTTAATCAGCTGCCGTCGTCTCGGGTCCGGAAGCTTAGCGTTGATGTCGAGCTGTGCTGGCGACGTACTGTCTTGCTGAGGTGGCGAGGATTCGTCAGTAACGGCGGCGATTTCGGCGGAGTTTCGGAGTTCCTCGACGTGGCCAACGGCTGCACCTTTTGTCAGGTGTTGGGTTTCAATCCGGAAGTTCGTCACGAGGACCACAGTGCGGTCATCCTGAAGTTCAGCTACTCCTCGTGCGACGCCTATCCCTCTTCCTAGAAGCAACTGGAGGTTGCCTTCCAGAACAACTTAGCCGCAGGTAGCTGCATCGGTCACGACGGGTAAGACAACACTTGATCGCGGCGGCCGGTTCACGTGGTTGGCAGCGACTCGGACGGCGGCTGACGCTTTTTGGGGTTTCTCTGAAGGCAGAACAGGCTTGCGCAGCGTCAATCTGTTCTCACCAAGGTCGATGACGGCGCCGTACTCACACAAGAAGTCCATTCCGAGAATGACGTCCCTCGAACAGTCTTGCAGAACGACGAACTTCACAGGGCAGGTTTCACTGTGAGTCTCAACGCGAGCGCTGCACCTGCCAACAGGTGTGATGAGATGTCCGCCGGCGGTTCGTATCTGCGCTCCGTCCCACGACGTCGTAACTTTCCAAAGGCGGCGAGAGAGCCTCCCACTCAAGACTGAGTAGTCTGCTCCGGTGTCCAAGAGTGCCGACGCGTCGAGGCCGTCGATAACAACGTTTAGTTTGTTGGACACTGTTGCAGGGGCGTCCGTGCGATGCGGGGCGTCAGGAGAGTGGGAGCGCACCTGCGTTCTTGGAGGCTGCTTGCTTCCGTCGTTTTCGGCAACGTCACCTCCAGGCGTTGCCGCACTTAGTTTTTCCGGCGACGCAGGGGAGACAGACTCTCTCGGCGGGGTCGGGGCGCTGGGGACGCTGAACGTCGAGGCGATGGGGAGCGGGCTTCACGGCGGAAGGACGACACTGGGGAGGTCGAGCGTCGGAGGTACCCCTGAATATCGCGAAGGCGTTCGTCGTACCTTGGGCGCGTTTCGTTCGGGTGGAACCCGCGCAGCCCCAGTTGTCTGTAAGGGCATCAACTGTAAATGTGGCCGGCTTCACCGCAGTGATAGCACAACGGGCGTCGGTCGGCGGTCCTCCAGACGTCCGTCTTCCTCGGCGCAGGTTGCTCTGGGTGGACGTGCGGCGGTTGCCTCGGTGCTGAAGGCTCACGTCGCGGCTGCGGCGCAACGGGCGTGTGTCGTCGGGCCATTGCGGCGTAGCTCAGCGCCGGTTCTTCGGGGGCTGGAACGATGATGGGAGTGTTCGGCTGGCAAGCTCGCTGTACTTCCCCTCGAACCACCTCGGCAATCGAGAGCAAAGCCGGACGGTTAGAAGCCGGCAGTAGCTTCCTGAGCTCATCCCGGACGACGTCGTGGATGATCTGCCGAAGGTGTTCGATGCCGACACCGTTGACATTGCAGCGAGGTGGCGAGACACCCAGAACCGTCGACACACCGGCAAGTCGTTAATAGTGCACAGCTCTGGCCGACAGCGCTCGCTCGATGTTGGTCGCCTCGGCCACGAAGCCGTCTACCGTCGTCGGGGGGCTGCGGAGAAGGCCACCGAAGATCTCGCTTTTTACGCCCCTCATGAGGAAGCGCAACTTCTTCTCCTCGGCGGCTTGCGGGTCGGCGCGTTGACACAGTCATAGCACATCTTCAACGTAGCTTGTCACGCTTTTGTCGGGGGCTTGTGTCCGCGTCTGAAGCAGGTCCTCCGCATTCTGTTGCCGTTGTTGGTTCGAGAAGGTTCGCTTCAACTCGGTGGCGCAGACATCCTACCAAGTGAGCGAAGCCTCGTGATTTTCAAACCAGTGCCTCGCGGTGCCTTCTAGCGAGAAGTAGCGGTTCTGGAGGCGTTGCTCGTCGTTCCATTCGTTGTGGCGGGCCACGCGCTCATAGTGAAGGAGCCAGTCCTCGACGTCTTCATAGATTTCTCTATGGAAAGGCGTCGGCGATCGGGGGGCGACGGGCAGGACAACGACGGGCGGAGCGGTCATCGTTGCGGTCTTCTTTGATTTCTGCGGCAGGGGTCCGAGTTCCGGCGGTAGGCCTTGGTTACGGCGACTTGACCGGGCCTTGGTCTGGTCTTCTGCGAAGGGTAGCCTCCCGGGGCTGAGAACGTCACTCGGCCGGCGTGTTTTCGGAGGGGTACGGTCCACAGGCATAGAATGCAAATGTACCCCGCACCTCCACCAAAATGTCACGAACGACAGTTGATGAGGCGATAATAACTGAAGAAACTAAACGTTTAATGGGGCGTCCTTGTGCCCGAAAATAAAAAGGAAAAACGATAACAACAAAACAAAACAGCGTCGCGGGCGTCGAGGTCCACGTGAGGGCAGAGTCGAACGCTGGGGCGAAACTGACTCCGCTCGCCATGCGGAGTCCCTTATGAACCCTCGTGGGTTTCTGGATCATTCAGCATAGAACTTTGCTGTGCGTAGAACTTTCGGAACTAGATCCGACGAGAGTGTTCTCGAACTTACGAGAAGGCCAAGTTGAAAGTATAAATAAAAGGACAGTCCTCTAGCTGGCCACGCATGTGCTTGCTCGCCGACGCGCGTATCCGAAAAGAAATGAGGACAAGAACACGAGTGGCACAAAGTACAGGGCATATACGTCCTAACCTGATTGACACTAATCTTTTTGAATCATATGTTTTTGTATATTCCTGTTATAAATCAGGACTAACTAGCCCAACTCACAGTCATAAGTCACACACTGATGGCTTTACAGCAGAGAATATTCTATACTCATTCTCGTTACCGAATTCACCGTCTTCAACCATTTCGTCGTTTACCCTGAGACTGGGGTTTTTTTAGAAGAGCAAAAGTAATAGAAAAACAGACAGGTCTCAAAACTCAGCTACAAGTTTATTTCAACCACCTCCTCTTATATAGTTCGTTCTCGTCGTCATCAACCAATCACAAACGACTTGTCCTCTGCACCGTGACTTTACAAGTTCCACTCTATCACAAAAAAAAAGAAGCGGACATTTCCAACGTTTCCAAGTGAAAATGTTCTAGCAGAAGATATGGCACACAAAGACTTCAATCAACGCTTTTGTGTCCTCACATTAAACAGGACAACAGCCCACGCCAACTGGGGGTTTCTAAAAACCCCCCAGTCTCAGGGTAAACGACGAAATGGTTGACTTCCACCAGCTAGCCTGTACTATGACTCTTTTTTCGTTCACCGTCTTCGTTTTTCTTTCCATTTCATTGCGGTCGCCTGCTTCGAACCTCTTTCATGAAAGTTGTTTAGGCAAGCAAGCCCCAGCGAGTAACAATCACCCTTCCACTTTTCCCCAAAGGGGCCTTGAGTTCGGTACTCTATACGAATATAAATGCCTTACTTGCCATCCTTACGGTGCCGTTCGTTAGTGACTTATCAATTGAAAGGGCGGCATCGACTCAAGTCTCTTCTTGATAGTAGATTTTACGGTTATAAGCTCTTGTTTGCCTGGTCTCTCTCAGATACCTATATCTCCACTTTTAATTGTTCTTCCTTTTAGTTAGGAGAGGGTTTCATTTCTATAAAATTTCTCGCAACCGAAATTTCTCAGAATACTATAGAGAGTGGAGCACGACAGAAGAACAATATATTCTCTTAGGACAGCGGCGATCTTTCTGTGCCTTGGGATTTTACCTCAATTGAAGAAGTAGTGCACGCAGGTTCTGGTTGCCGAGCGCTTGAACACGTGGTGATTAGCCACATTCTTATCTTTATTACCAGCTTTTGGGCGTTTGTTTTTTGTGGAGTTTTTACAGCTTTATTATCACGTATGAAATTCCGCTTCCTCTTTTAAGCGGAGCTAACACTAACGTCTCTAGCGTTGGCTGTGAGGTCAATACATTCATTGTTTTCCTCTTGGGCATACAACGCGTCACTGACTGGTGTGTTTCCGCTGTTCAAAAAAGTGGTTTCTGGATTTCCACTTGATGACGTCATTGAAGTGTCATGCTGTGGCCGGCCGGGGTCCTGACGGCGTCAGAGCAGCGTTCTAAGTATGTGAAAGATGCCTGTTCTGCTGCAGCTCGTACTCTAGCTTCACAGTCCACGAAATCTTCAGAAGCCAGGAGTTGGGACGCCGGGACGATAGCGACCGTCACGTTCTCTCATGTTTTTCGACAACATTTTGCGACCAACCGCCAGGATCGTGACATCCGACATCTTGACACCCTGCTTTTGTGACCTTATGTGTTGCTGCTTCAAGATCACTTTAAGTGCACGGGCGGAATACAATGCTAACAGACCAGTTTTAGACGCCACACTGGCACCGCATGTGAACAACCTACGCATCCAAAATTGCATTTAAAATATATTGACACATCTGGCTCGACAAGGCATTTCCGCTCGTATGGGGATTGCTTGAAGTATGCCCAAAGGGAAAAGTCTTCGGGCGAGAGCCAGAACCGACTGCGCCGATGGAGCAGTGGTGGTTTTGGTGACCAGGCAATCATAGGCTCGCGGTGGCTACAAACTGATTCTTGAATTTCGCTGTACACTAAAATCGATTCATACGCACGAGGGACTATAATAATTATCTTCAAAAAAGGCGGCGCATCGATTTTCGTACTATCTGTATATATTATAGACTTATCAACTACCAAACACGGATTAGTTTTCATCTCCACGGAATGCCAGTCTAAAAAAAAGAAACTAGAAAAGAACAAACAGATTTAATCTCTCAACTAGCAGGCAGTAGTGCCAATTATATGCCGCCAATGTTCATCATAGCCATGCGCTGAGGTTGGCAATGCACGTAGCATGCACAGACTTCCAGACATTGTTAGAGTTCGACTCTTCTGGTCATTAGGGTGATTGAACTCAAGCACTCTTATACAGGCCACTTAAAATGCAATCGATTATAACCACATATACTCTTGCATAAATTATAACATTCGACTAATTCATTACTTGAATGGAAAAGTAATTGTCCACTACATGAAAGAGTGAACTAGACTTCCGATTACCTCAACATTTTAAAACGGCCGATATTTCGGGGGTTTGAAAACCGTCCTCTCCCCCTACTCACTATTATTGGATCATAATCTCCGTGCGACAAACTGTCTTCTCAATCCACCACTTTCAGTAGACCGTGACCTGTGGGAGGCTGGGTAATCTGGGGGTAATCATGATCCTGGCGATAATCCACACTGTCTGGTGATAGTAACCAAATACACAAAAGAAGCAAATTGGTTTTACAGGTCGAAGGGAGGAATTATAATATACTTTTTGGTATTGCGGTTTTTAGGTTAGGTGGAGCAAGCTGCCGCTCGTAATGAAACACTACGTCAATTAGAATCCATCCATGCATCCATTCGTTTCAGGACATTATGCTTGGTCACAGTAGCTAAATGGAGAAACGTGAATCTTGCTTCGTCTCTCGAAGGAACGTTAGCACTCGACTGTCCCACCTCTACGCAAATATTTACCGAAAAGCGCTAAAACATAATTTCCGTTTTTTTTTTTGTCGTTTTTTTTTTGTGACGGCAAATGTTGTATTTTTTCTTGACAACCCTATTCCCAACTCCAACGCCCTATAGGTGGCGGGGCGGTAGTTTTAAGATAGCGGAGGAGACGGGGATAGATTCTTCAGGATTTCCCGTGCGCCTGCTCACTGACGCTGGTCCGCGCGCTAAAAATGATTTATTTGTCTCCAAATCCGAACTGGTTAGGGAGGGATCATACTACAGGTGACGAAGATGTTGATGCACGTAGCGAAAACGAGCATGCTGATATTTAAAAATTGCAGAAACCTCAACTTGCGAAGATTTCCGGTGTGCGAGCGCGTTTTAGGCAACGTCCACGTTACTGTTGCTGCAGAATATTTTTGAAGGTGATGAAAATATTATGTTTGCGCTTTGCCTGGCCATTAGTGCTCCAAAAAGTGAGACGCGAACGGTAACCGTCAAGCTTCAGAAGGGCAGCGTTCACAGAATTGGTGTCTGTGTCACCGCCTCACAACTCGCTGCTCACCCTGTCGGTTTTTGCATATTGCAACATGTGATCAAACTGCTGTATGGTTATTGATAGAAAGTTTGTTACCGCAGGCTACCGTGCGGTGTAGCAATGAAAACCGGAAGCTCGCGCTGCAACTTTGAAGCACAATTTTCAGCGCGCTCCAGAAACGTTGCCGTGCTCGACCGTTAAAAAAAAAAAAAAAAAGGTTGTAGTTTTTACTTACCTTCTCACATATAGACCTTTTCTGTGTACTCTCTTACCCAGCCACCTAATAGGCGTATCCGGTATGGGCGACAAAAACATTATAAAACGTTTGAACCTGTAACTAGTAAAATAAACGGGTGAGGAAACACGGTAGTGTGTGACGGTTACGTTTATATCGTAAGTGTCTTCGTCTGACGTGGCGACGGCAAAACAATGTTTTCGCCCGTTCTGGAAGTAACGAAAATTCAAGATGGCGGCGCCCTTGAAGAAAGGGTCTTATTCGCCGTGCAGCGCACTGACGTTAAACTGACGGCCCCAACTTTTACGAGAGGCTTGATGACGGTGCGATATAAGACATTAAAGAACTAAAGTACGCATCAAAGATTACAGAAGAAAAAAAAAACACCGAGGTTTTGCAGTAGGGCCCAGAAAACCTCCATCACTTTTTTTTTTTTTTTTGTCATTTACACTTACCTACTTAAGCTATTTTAACAAGTTGTAGAACTCGGCTATCAAGCCGCTCATGAAAGTTTGTAGCGTCGGTTGAACGTCCGTCCGCTGTACGTTCAACTGAAGTTTTAGGGGTGTCGTATGTTATGCTAAAACTGCCTATTAACATAATTGGCGTGTTTAGCGGTTTTATTTATTGCTCTATCAAAAAAAAATTTTTAATCAACCGTACTTTTTTTGTACCGTGTTGTTCCAACTTTGCGACCCCTCTCGCTAAAACTGCCCGTCGTCTCGAACGGCTGGCAAACACAGACGCGCTTAAAATGTTTCGAGCATTTCTGTATTTGCTTTGTAATTACCTGAAAGCACGTACGGACATTTGGCCTTTTTAAAGCGCTTGAAATGAATGGTCATGTTCCTTGTAACGGCCTTAAAATGTGAACCCATTCACGATGTGCATTGCTCGACATACCGTTGCGCGACGAGTTTTCTCCTACTTATGGCAAAGAATAGACTTTCGTAGGCCGTACTATAGAGCTCTACATTATTAGCGGGAGAGTTTGCCGCCGTCACGTTGAGCACAGATTGAGCTGCCGGAAATGCATAAGATCAGAAATCAGCAGCGTATGCGATATACGAAAAGTCCCTAATGAAATTAGACATCCCGGTCCTTCGAGCAACGCTGTTGCAAGGCGGAGCGCAAGCATTTCTATTTCAACGAGCTCACTTTTTTCGTTAAAACGGCTTCACGCATCAAGGCCGACAGTCTCGGCCACTGTTTCCGCGCCGCCACCGCTTTCGCGTCGCCACCGCCGCTGCCATCCCCGCTCCTCTGGCTCTCCGTTCGCCTTCGAGAGGGCGAGCGGCGGGCTGTAGTTGCGAATACTGTTCTCACAAAGAGGCGGTGTGCGAAGAGGCTCAATAAATGCTATGCATCGAGAACGCTTCGTTCTTCAACGCAGTTTGGAGCGGCTTCAGTTTTGTTTTCTTTTTTTTTTCAGAATTTACTCTTGACCTTTCTGCAGAATTTATCACAAATGTTGGAAGTTTTCCTATTAAACACTTAAGGAATATCGAGGAAGGTACGTTGTCTTTTTAACATCGGGATGGGGCAGCAAGGTTATCCCGAGACTAACTCGGACATTATGCTTACTCTCATAGTCCATCCTAATAATCGCGTTCATCCAACACCACCTGGAACAATCAAAACTTGTGCACTAGAATTTTTGACGTCATCGCTGTGAGGTACTTTGAGGTCGAGCGACGCCACAGATTGGATACGAGTGACGCGTCAGCGCTCGGCTGGGCTTCGTGTCCAATCAACGCGTCGAAGGACGATCGGCATCGGGCTCGGGTCCAATTGCTGAGTTGGTGCCACCCGACTGTGATGACGTTCTAGAAAGAAAGAGTGGGGCGTTCGGAGGCCTTTTCTTTTTTTCGGATGATGTTGGTTCTGCGTGCTGCCATCTTTGTCTGCTGAGCGATAGAACCCTTTCTGGGCATGCGCAATAGCTCTCTTCAGCGGCACACCAGACGCATGCATCCACAGCACAGTGACTCGATATATTTACCCGGGCTATAAGCTCTTAAACGTATACAAATCGTCAATTGCTTTATTGTTTGCTCCAATGTACGGCTTGCACAGACTTAAGGGTATTTGATCTAATAAAAATACCTTTGAAAATATCCGCTTTATTGAATAATGTGTTAATCAGCTGGTTTTTTAGATGAGAGAAACATCAAGAATGAGCGTCAGCGAAATCAATCAATACATTATTCAATAAATGAAATATGCAATCAAGAAGTCCAATAAACCAAAAATTATATTAAGCAATCGTTCAAACACTCATGTTTAATTTTCGCCACAGTGGTACTGGCAGAAAAAAAACAGCTTGTTTGATACTTGTCCTAAGGTGGTGAGGTGGCCGAGTTGGTACGACTGAGCATGGCTTAAGCTATGCACAAAAAGACAGGAACGGAGGAGAGGAACACGAGGTTGTTTGTCTGTCGTTTACGAATTAGACTTGTTTGTTCCTGACTTTTTATGTTCAACTTTAACTGTGCTCGGAACCTGACGCGTTACGACGGTTCCTGAACCTTCCCATTACCGCAAAATTTGGTGGGCGAGCCATCGCCCGCCATATTTAGTGGACTCCCGAGTCCGAAAAGGTGTAATCATAACAAACAAGTGCACCTTAAATCACACCGCATATACGGCATACAAAAGACAGTCTGCATACAGACTCGAACACGAGTTACCGCGAGACTTGTGCGTCGAATGCAGCATGGCAATGCGTTTAAGGAGGCAATGCAGTGATTTGTGTTTAAAAACTGTCTTTTGCATAACGTATGAGCTTTGTGGCCCCGTCTTAAGTGTTCTCTCGCTGTTTCCGAACGAACGAAACTATGCTTGGCGTCATAATATAAAGTAACATCATAGTGTCACGGGCCGTAACGTTACAATGTTCCCAATAAATTTCGATAGAAGGAGGTGCCTGGTGAAAAGCCCAGCAAGTGTCATAGCTCATTCATCGCAATTCACGAAATGTCTAAACAAAGCGATTTTTTTTCTTCCGCCCCCCCTCCATAAAAAAATAAAGGTCTCAGGAATGTTTTGCAAGAAACCCAATCGCTCCAAGAATCTATGCCAAAATTAAACGAAAATTTTAGAGCTTACCGAGAATATATGGCAGACCGCATGTCCCAAGTGTCCATATCGGGCTTTCACTGCGAGAAATCACTAGCATCCGTCAAGGCGAGCGCGAAGTATTGCAAGTCTCTTGAACCATGGTTTACGGCTATGACCAAGATAGCTGGCCGCACTGTCACAGTAAGTTGAGTGTAGTTTAATACATCTGAGCTACCCTATACGAAATACATTTTTGGGATGTCCAGGTTGTGTTCTTCTAGGAGTACAATTTAATACCTCTAAATATCAAATAGCCCTTTATAAACCGGAAGATTACTTTTATGTCTAAACAATCAATAAATTTTATTTTTTTCTTCCTGTGTGGTATGACGTCATATATTGTATCACTTGCAAGTCGAGAAGGCAGTTAAGAACACAGTATTTGGTACACGTTTTTGTTTGTTTTGCTTGAATAAGTTTAACCCGCGTTCATTTCACACCACGATTTGCAGAATGTCTAAAACAAGTATTCCATAAAACCTTTTATCACGGTGAAAAGTACTTAATAGAGAGTTTTAGTAGACCATTTTCGCAGCCCTCTAGGCACCCGGATAGCGCTCTGTAATCCGCCACAATACATTGATCTATGCAGAAAGGCTGGCGGACCGCACGCAAAGCTGCGGCGTTTTTTTTTTTTTATACCGTAGCGGAGTAGAAACGCGATCTACTACATCTCCTTAAATGTGTAGTGAATTCCTTATGCCAAGAAAATTAACGTCTGTATACATTCTCGCCAGCAATGCCCCTCTAATAAAATAAGCCCTCCAATTATGTGTTTGCGCAAGCAGTTTCGTTCAATGTGTATTACATGATGTAAATTGACACCAATATTTGAGCAGGTTCCCGACATAAAGGATCGAGGTGATCGAATCTTGCAGTTTCTGGATCGTCCTGCACTTCCACACCATATTAATAAGGTACTTGTTTGTTACTTTAATTTTACATGATAAAAATTCGAACTTTATTTTTTATTTACAGTAAAGTTAAAAGCTGGATGAAGTTGGCATTTGTTGTACATGGTGATAAAACAAAAACTGCGCAATGGACAAGGACAAAAGGCGAACATGCACGGCACGACAGCGCTTGTCCTGTCGTGTTTGTACCTCTTCTGCATTTGTCTTTTGAACTGTTTCTTTACCAAAATGTATTTCATTCACAAGCTTCCTGTAATTGCTTACCGACAAGTTTTACACTGATTCCAACTTGAATGAAGTGCTCAGTTTAATTGAAGAACTGCAGCACCTATTCACAAAAAAAAATCTGAGTTAAAAACGGATCTTTAAATTTTTTTTTTGTCCCGGGAGTTTTGTTATTGCACTTATCTTGGGCAGAAGTAAACGTAAGCCGAATTTTTTTTTTGACAAATACATGCAGCGTTTGCTGCCGGGCATGTGGTTATTCTTTCTGCCGCCTGTCATCTCTCCAGAGTGTCGTGACGTCATTGGCGGCTTCCCCGAGCCAGCTTAGTGTAGTATTCGTAACCGGCGTGTCAGTCATGGAATAAAGGACCGCCATCCAAGATGCGTGCTCAACTTTCTGTTTTTTTTTTTTAATTTTTTATTCCCCAGTTCCAGGATTATACAACATCTCCCCCTTTTCTTTTGCTTCGAACCAGACCTTGTACGGGGTTTATCACTCGCCCACATTTGGTGGTTACAAGTTCGGAAGTTGATGGCCTTCACACACGATTATTCGTGGCTACCGAGATTTCCTTCAGCTGCTTGAGTATTCTCCGATTGTGATCTCACCGGGATCAAGTAAAATTTTGGAGCTACGGAATGTGGTGTCATCGGGCACGACGATTCTTTGCTCCTAAAGTTTCCATTACCTGCTTCAATATTCTCCGGTAGGGATGTCATCGGGATAATGTGAAATCTGATGCGCCTCTAGGTATCTCCACTATATAAGATCGGGGTGCTTCTGCAGCTGCCTTCAAAATTCCACTACTCAATTGGTCATTGATCCACACCTTTTCCCCCTTCTCAGTGGTTTCTATGAATGTCCCCTCTGTCTTGAGTCAAAGTTAGCTTTTTGTGTGCGCTTGCTTTGCTCCTCCCACTTCCGAAGCTTGGTGTGTTCGAGAACATTAGGCACCAAAAGAGGACTGTGCATGGGCAGGGATGTACGGACACGGCATTCCGTGAGAAGTTCCGTGGGGTTAATGCCATTTTCCTGCGGCAATTGGTCTCTACGTCTGTGGCTCCCTATAGCACTCGTCAGTATATTTTCAGCTTGCCTCTATTATCGTTACGCCGGGTTCAATAAATTCGTTGCTCTTTGGAAATGTGGGGCTAAACGTGAGGTGCTGAAAGTTTCAGTCTCTCGCAAATTGTGTTGATTTGGAGTTCACAAGTTTCTAATTTCGGGTTCCATTGTCACTGTAAACAACTTCTGCCGTTCCCTGTCAGGCAAAAATAGATTTTAAGTGATTAACTATTGCATTTGCTAACACACTGGTTGAAGGAGCCTCTTCTGGATATTTTGAATTGTAGTCCGTATTAAGTAAATACCCTTTTCTTCCAAGTGGAAGAGGTCCATTCCGACACGTTGCCGAGGCCTCTCGGCAGGCGCCGTCGGGATGAGTGGTTCAGGTCGATTGCTTCTCTCTTGACTGCAGCGCGTGTATCCTTGTATGTACGCTTCCCTTTGTGTGGGTACTCCAGGCCGTCAGACGGACTACACGGACGGGCACGGCATCTGGTGATACCTTGATGTCCTTCATGCATACTCTACATTATCTCTTGTCGTAATGAGGCCGGAATAATAATACGGGACACACTCATAAGACGTCCTTCTTCAACAGGAATCTCGCTTCAGTTCTGCCAGTAGTCACTGCATTCGATGTCCACCTCGTTCCTTTAGGGCGAGCAAAGCATGCTTCTCTGCTTTAGTAGCTGGTAGGTGTCGTCACTGTATTGCTTCTTTTAAATTACTTTAAGTCTTTTCTCAAATGCTGGGTTACCCAAAATGGCACCCTGTACATAAGCTGTTATTTCATGTTCTATTTTATTACCAGGATGATTGCTGTGGGACTTTGTGACAAGGTATCTGCAGACACCAGAGATTCTCCCGGGATGTCTGATTTTGTATCAGAATCTCCTATTTTCGTGTTTGATTCGCTGAAGTCTCGGTGTTGTGTCCTTCAGGCACTGCGATGTTTGTATCGTAACTAGAGTCTTGTGGTCTGTCTCAATTGTTATTTTTATGCCTGTAATGACGATACGAAATATCTCCAACCCCGTGCAACACATGCTACTTTATTTTTATTTGAGCATAGCTTGGATCTGTTTCCCTCATTGTTCGTGATGCATAAGCAACTGGCCTGTACTCTAACGAAGTACTGCCCCAACTCCAAAAGACGGGGCATCAGTAAACAGTACAAAAGGCTTTCTGGGATCAAAAAGGGCTAACGCCGGACTAGATGTGAGTTCCCGCTTCGACTTTTTAAATTATCGTTGCTGGTCCTCTCCCCAGATCCGGTGAATCTTCGAGCTGAGAAGTACGATCAGATTGTATGACTCTTGCGAAAGGCAAGGTAAGAACTTTCCAGGGTAGTTTACATACCCAAAAGTCTCTTCAGCTCCGTGACATTCAAGGGTGCCCTTATTTGTTTTCTGGCCTCTACTTTTGCTACGTCAGGGTGGATTTCTTGGTCAATACCGTGCCTCAAGAATTGACGCCCGTGACTCCAAATTGGCAGTTGTTTACGTTAAGGGTGATGCCACTTTTTGAAGATACAGTATGACACAACGAAGTCTTTTGTAGCGTTCTTGTGGGGTGGATCCTTAGACAATAATTTCGTCCACATTACACAAGCGTCCTTTGATGTCGCTCAGGACTTGACGCATCTTGCGTTGGGAAAACTCAGGAGCGAATGTCACACCGTGTAGAAGGTTGATCATGTTGGTTTCTAATTTACGATAACAAATGAGGGACATTGAAGATAAACAAACAACTGAGCTTGTGTTTTCTGTTTGTCTTTAATGTCTCTCTTTCGTTATCGTGAATTTGATACCAAATCACAAAGGTTTAACACTGTATCTTCCAAAAGGTATAATGAAATTAGTCAGGATCTGTGATTCTTCGGCAGGTTCGAACCGCTCGAAGCCTGAGTGTGTGACCATTTTAGAAAAGTGTTTCGCTCCACCCAGTTGTCTTAGTACATATTCTGCGACTGGGAGAGGGTCCACCTCTCTCTTTGCGTACTTGTAAAGTTCGGTGTAGTCCACACAGATTTTTAACATCCCATCTGGCTTCGGAACTATCACCATGGCGGAACACCAGTCAGTTGGTCCTTCAACGGCTTTGACCACCTCTAGCTTGACCATATTGGAGATTTCTTCATTGACCTTCCATCAGAGAAATATTAATCCTACTGGAGACCCAGGAGAAAGGGGAACTGCATCGGCAAGGAGTTTTATCTCGTAAGGCATTCTCATGTGACCAAGGCCATGAAAGAGCTCTGGAAACACTGTCTTTGGTTCGACTGTCGTTGGCTGAGCCGCGATAACCTCATTCATTTTTGACAACACCCAGAATTTTGCTGTTGCCTCTGGATAGTAGTGGCGTCAGCAACTCAGATGTCATGTAGATGTCTGTAGTTGTCACTTTATCTCGGAACCTGAGTTGTCTTCCCAGCATTCTGATGACTGCTAGGTTTTCTTGGCTGGGCCCGCCCATAAATCGTGCCGGCTTCATTCGGGCTATGTGGCTTAAAGATGTTTTGTATACGCGCCCCTAATGAAAAATACACCAGGCAATCCTGGTGTGACATCAGAGAATCCTGGTGTGACACCAGAATATCTGATGTGCCCCCCAGCAATGCTGGTGTATCGAGCACACCAGCCTGGTGTGCCCACTAGAAATGCTGGTGTACCCGCACATCAGCTTGATGGGTACTCCAAGAGAGTCTGGTGTCACACCACAAGGGCTCATGTGCCCACCAGGCAGCCTGACATGCACACCACGCTGTTTGATACGACACCAGAGTTGTGTTTTTGTTGACTTTTCTCGCGTCCGCGAGCGTGTTTTCTATTAGTTTGCGTGCCGCCCCTTCCCCCGACGTCGTGCCTTGTTTGCTCCCGTCTTGGTGGCCGCTGGAGACCCCGCGACCCCGCGGCTGTGCTCAAGAGGTGGCTTTGTGCTCAAGAGGTGTCCCCCTCGTCCCGAGCACTTGGGGCGCTCGCCGGCTCGCCTCTTCGGGGGTTTCTCTTTCCCTTTCCGCCAGTATTCTTGTTTAAAGGGGCGCTGTAACGATATTCAATTGGAATGTTTTTTTCACTTTACACGAGCTTACTGGCATTAGTGGGACTCAAGGATACTCGCACGCAACGTCACTGGCCAAATACTCCTTCGTTTCGTTGAAATTTCAAGGACAAAGGCGATCATTTTCATTCAATCTCCCCTTTGCAAAATTTGATGACGTAACATGGGGATCGCAGTACTCCCCAATGGCGATATTTTAATGCAGTTCATAGATTGGACCCCAACATTGCGTGGGCACTCGATTTGGGCTCGTGATAATTACTAGCTCGAGAAGCATTCGGGTGGTGGCCCGTCTCCAATCGCTGCAATGAGTTCACTAGCCGAGCCATAACAATGTCTGGAACTCAGCGCGTGTCCTGTACTTTGCCAACCCCAGCGAGAGGCTATGATCAGCATTGGCGGCATATAATCGGCTCCGGATCACGTGTCCGCTCGTTCTGGCTGCAAGTTGAGGGGGTGAACGCTGCTCGTTTTTTATTAATTCTTTCTGGGACTTCTATTGCGTGGGGTGAAAAACGAACGCGTGTTTCATAGGTAATTAACGTCAGGGATCCGTTCTTAACGGTATTTTCGCAAAGGACAAAAATTGTTGCATCGCCCCTTTACGTTTTAGAAAATAAAGGAGTTTTCTCTGTGAGTCGCAGCCGAAAAGATGTGTGTTGGTGCGCTTTCCTGACTTCCGACGAGCTTGGTCTGGTAGCAAAACAACAAATAAGGCTAGTAATTATTACAGTTTTTGGTACAGAAAACAGGGAATTAACGGCCGGATCATGCCTACTACGAGCCAGGAGGGCACCGACCGCCTGAAGCGAAAATACTACCCCGCGAGACGCCACAACCAAGATAATCAACGAGATTGACGTCCTGCTGTTCACGGATTCAAGGGACATCGGTGAGCTCGAAGAAACATTTCATATTCTTCTACTTAAGGAGGCTTCCCTAAAAGAGCTGGACAAGGAAATCGAGCCATCTGTTAATATAATGCCTTGGAAGAGGATATTTCTGGCGTGGAGAGGTACGCGGAACGGATCAGCGTAACCAAGACACGAGTCAACCAGAAGCTGAAAGGCCAAGAATTGCGGAACGTCAGGGCGTCCGGTTCATCGACGCAGGGCAGTGGCTCCGGACAAACTCCAGTTGATCACGGCCAACTCCCTACAACAGTAAAGCTTCCGAAGCTTTACTGTTTGCTTTCTTGTTTTTTTGAATAAAGTAATTATGACAGCAGCGTTGTTGTCAAACTTATCATTGTATTCCTTTTTGTGAGTAAAGCAACACCCAGTCAACAGGTACTCTGGTATCACACCACCACAAAACCTGATGTCAAACCAGAACACCAGATTGCTGGTGTCACATCCGAACATCAGATTGCTGGTGTCAAACCAACACACCAGATTTCTGGTGTCACACCAGAACACCAGATTGCTGGTGTGAAAAGGTCCCAAATCACATCTGTGAAAAAGTTTGGTGTAACATCAAGTCCCACCAGCCCTCGGCCTGGTGTATTTTTCACTAGGGGCTCTCAGTAATGGCTGACATCGGCACCTGCGTATATTTTAAATGCGATTAATATGTTGACCTCCACAGTCCCATCCCAAGTGTGTGACGTTTTGGTCTGAGGGACTCCCAAGAGACACGTTTTCCCAAGTGCACCTTCGGCCAAGCTTCCGACATTTGTGACACTGCTTTTCAAGCTGGCCAATTTTCGTTTGACTGAAATTTCTTTCTGCCCCACCATTATCACGATCGCAGAGTGTTCTCTTTCGAGGATGTTGTTTTTCTCGGACCTCTGAACTCTGCTGACGTTCTTGGCGCCCTCGTGTGTAGCTCGTTAGTTTTTTTCTGTTTCTGATTGGCGGGCCATCTTGGTTGCTGACTCTGACGTCAAGGTTACATCAAGTTGCATTTTCTCGGATAGTTTTCGGGGCACCATGACAGAACAGCACACGACAAAACAGCACGGTCAAAACAGCACGCCTCAAAACAGCACAGCGTCAAAACAGCATAACGACAAAACAGCACGCGTCAGAATAGCACGCGAAAAACAGCACAGCGTCAAAACGGCACAGCGACAGTCGAGCACGCGCCAAAACAGCACGGCGACAAAACAGCACAGCGTCTAAAGGGCAAAGCGACAAAAGAGAACGGCGTCAAAACAGCACCTCGACAAAACAGCACAGCGTCAAAACAGGACATTGACAATATAGCTAAGGTTTGGCGTTTGCAGTTTTTATTTTTTTTTAATTGGGCGTACTTTCTTCAGTTTTTATTCCAAACAGAAGTTTTTGGTTTATCGCGGTGAATACTTGTGGACCCATAAACTTCTCGGTTCTTTTTGGTTTATTGGCAAAAAACAGAATACTGACGAAAATGCAATATTTAAGAGTGTTTGTTTAAAATGTATAGTTAGTAATCCAGGTACTGTTTTTCTTATTCGCTGCTGTCCGTGGCGCCCGACGCGACCTGTTCTGCAAGACGCACTGCGGCCCTATCGTGATCTGACATCATCATCGTGTGCTCGTATTTGTAGGCAGGACGAACATGAGCTTCACTACCATTTTGGACGTAGAGGCAAATATCAAAATCCAGAAATTCCCAAGCATTGTACTCAGTGCGTTTTTCCCCATTTTCGCCACTGCGAGAGGTGGTAAATTCGCGCCGACCACAGAAACGACAATAAAACAATCGTATTTATAATAAACGGAAGCTAGGGGTGTTAAAAAATGTGCTGCACTTACGGACGCCCTTGATTTTCATTGCTCAGTTCAAGATGAAACTGTCTTCTTTCAACAAGAAATTCGGCACACAAATCATTACAGGACGAAAAACCCAGATTTCGTCCTGGAGACCACTGCGCCCCCGGAGCTTTTGTTGAAAATTAAACCGATCTCAGAGACAAGCTGAAAACTGTGAAAGGAAGTACGAGTAGTCATACGGTCAGTAATGAGTCACATCCCCCCCCCCCTCCAAACGCCATAAAAAATACTGATTTTTTTTTCAGTTAATACTGACCTTTTTTTCTGCTGACTATCAACGACACGGAAAAATTCGACGAACGTACCAACAACAACTTCGATATAAAAAGAGGTTCGAACAATTGAACAACCTTACGGGAATGCTTCGCGCTGGATGCTGATCGGTATCTCCTGTTGTGCTAGAAAGTGTGGTTCACTACAAGCATCCGTGCCTTCCGAACTGTGGGTCCGGCAGATCCTGTGGGGGGTCGCGAAACAATTTCTGCCGTCAGTGTTTTCTTTTTTTTTAAATTTTAATTTAGCTGATTTTAGCATACATTTTAAAATGTGGACTGCTACTAGCACTCACCATTGAAACTGACTCTTGTAGCCTCGTGGAAAGCAGAAGCGGGGGTCGTGACGCGATATTTTATATCTTGGGGGGGTCTTCGGGTCGCAGAGTTTGGTAAGCACTGAAATAGGCAATAAAATCCTTTATAGCCTAGCGACAATAAATGCAAAAGTCAAGAAGGTTTGAAATTATTAGCGCAGAGAGAGGTGAGGAGCGAGCTCGAAGATGCTACATGCGTGCTGTTTTGTAGCTGTGCTGTTTTGAAGCCGTGCTTTTTTGGCACGTGCTCTTCTGTCGCTGTGCCGTTTTGACACTGTGCTGTTGTGTCGCGTGCTATTTTGACGCGTGCTGTTCTGTCGCCGTGCTGTTTTGACGCTGTGCTGTTTTGAGGCGTGCTGTTTTGACCGTGCTGTTTTGTCGCGTGCTGTTTTGTCGTGTGCTGTTCTTCGCGTTCCCAGTTTTCGGTCTTGTACTCCCTCAACATTGCAGTACCGAATCATCTCGTTTTTAAGCTCTCCAAGGTTGAAATGTTTTGCCAGAAGATGTAGATCAGTAATGAATTCCCCGACGGCCTTGTCTTGTTTTTGTGTTGAATGAAATTTGCTTCCGTCATAAATGATATTGCATCAGACAATAAAATTGTCTCCATAAGCCTTCTTCACAGCATCGTATTGCAGTAGAAAACCTGAAGTGAGTCTCAGGAACGGCAGGCTGTCTTTCGCTTTCACGCCAATGCAGTATATCAAGGTATTTCCCGTTTTTCTTTAGGCTTGCTCTTGAGTCCACTTATAATACGGAATCGCAAAAAGCGTTGGATACGCCGAGGCCAGTTTTCAGATCTGGTGAAGTCGAATTGCTATGGTGGCTAACAGGCAAAGACTTGTGTGGTAACCATCTTCGGTGAAGTGGTTGCCTGTGGCTCCCTGTATTTTCGTGCTGATTTGATTAACGTCTATATATCTGTATGCAGCAGGGTGTCTATACCTGCTGGAGGCGCTTTCTAGCAGGTCCGCTATTGTCATTGTTGCCGGGATCCTCTGGAGCAAGGCGCCCTCCAGGACGTCAGGCAGAAGGAGCTCGGAAGTAGGGCAGCTTTTCGCGACGGGTTTACTTTACATTTTTATAGGATGGAATGCAAAATCGGAAGATCACGAGTCCCAAAGAAGTCTGCTTCTTTTAAGAGGACTCTCTTTCTTACATTCCTCACGTAGAAAATTTGGCCAGCCAAGTCCGCTCCCCCCTCACAGACACCGACACACACCCGCCATTACCTAACCACGCCACCACCCTCATGCAGACGAGCTGTCTCAAGGACGTCTCCGCTTGTCCCCCGAGGGCGCGGCTCGAAGCCCACAAACACGGGTGCCGCTGCCTCCTCTTCCGATGGGAAGGTACTTTGGTGCGGGGCTCCCGACAGAAGGGGGTCAGCCTGGGAAGTACGGGAAAAATTACGTTGACATCTTTCCACGTCTGTTGGCTTCTTGGGAAGTCGCTCATTAGCCTCTTCATCTCCCCGCGGACTCCTGTCGGTGCGCCTCTTGGCCACTATGGAATTGTCGGAAGGCCCGAGATCCCTGATCTTCTTCCCACGTCGGCTGGTCTGTCCGAAGGTCGCTGGTTCGCACGTTCTTCTCGCCGCGGACATTTGTCCGTGGGCCTCTCTGAGCCCTACGGGTTTCTTGGAATGTCGAGATGCCTTGGAGTCTTCCAACGTCTTCTTCCTAAGCTGCACAAAATTTGGCCAAGCATCGGCCAATGGCTAGCGATGGTCATTTGGACAATGGCCAAAGAGTGGCCATTCACCGGCCAATGCTTGGCCGATGGCTGATGACCAGTGGCCATTGGCCAATGACCAGAGAAAGGCTAGTCATCGCCCAATGGCTGCCCACTCTCTCGCCACTGGTCAAAGGAATTGCGAGCCATTGGCCAATTATTGGCCATCTCTGTACTGCGTGGGTTGCTTCTTGGAAGGTCGCTCTTTAGGCCCTTTGTTCTGACGCGGATTCATGTCTATGGGCTTGGACGCCTGTGGGTATCCAAGACGGCTGCTCATTACAGCTTGCAGCTCTTCAATTAAAAACAATCCTTAAAACCGCTGTCACAATGTAGAATTTCTAGCCGGCGTGTCCGTCGTGGAATAAAATCCCACAATTTATGATGCGTGCGCAACTTCCTCTTTCTTTATTCCCCATTCCCAGGTTTATACAGCACTAAGTGGCTAGTAAGGATCATTGGTCCCCGCTGATGACGCCACTTTCACTAGCTTTCTCTACGCTGTTGCGTTTTCCTACCGTCGGCGCGCGGCAACGAGAGACGCTAAGTTGAAATTTTAATTGGATATTACAACGCTCTAATAATAAAATAGAAACACAACTAAAAACACATTTTTTTCAATTTTTCTTTGAGTTTAAGGAACCTTTAGCTTCCCTTTAGAAAATATTGAAGAAAAGGGGGTTGACATTTACACGGGTGCCGTCTTCACAATATATTTTTCATTATCGGTAGACATTCGATGAGTAAAGCACCGTCGACGTGAGTTTGCAAATTTAGTAAAATGTGTTAATTTACAATATCATTTTTGGTTGGTCGTCTCTACTACAGTAATGAAACAAGTAGCACCGCTCCCTTTCTAAGGACATTTTTGGAAAGTCCCAGGAGACCTCGCGATTATTCTACACTGCTCTGTGTGTCGCGGAGAGCTGTATGTATGTTCTGATGTGTGCTCGGACCGGAACGGACGAGTCGTACGTGCTGGAAGTGGCACGACCCATTTTTTTCTTATCATATATATATGTACACAAATATATAAAATTTGAAGAAAAAAAAAGATACTAAGGCTTTCGAGATTCAGACGTACTCTGTTATAGCTTCCTTATGCCGTATCTCTGTTCAGAAAATACAATCTGCTAAACCGATGTGAATTCCCATTCATGACCACTCGTTCAAGAGCGAACTATCAAATTTTTATAATGACCTGAGCAGGCGGTGGGGTTCGCCACATGTTTCTGGAGTGATCTAACGGACGAAACAACAATTCATGACATGTATGCATTTTTCTTTCGGGACAACATGTTTTCATCTGTATTTGATTCGACCCCGATTGGGGCTGGGAAAGCGCCTCGGGAGAACACGACACGAGAGCGCCCAAGAGAGTGCACGCGATACGAGAGGCCACGCCTTTAGAGCGCGCGTGACAAGAGCGCTAACAGGGACTATGGCTGAGTTATAACACTGCAATGATTGCATTTTCTTTTGCTGGCGACAGCAGTTACAAGCAAAAAACAATTGTTGAGCACGATTAAAAAATTGTTGAACCTAACCATAGCCTCCAAGGTTCATCCCAGTGGGCTATTCTGTGCGGGATAATTTTGAACAAGATCGTTTCAATCAGGCTTTTTCGCCATCCGTAATACTATTAAATTATGCTGCTTTTGTAGTCTGCGTGAAAACCTTGTGATGACCATGCCACATGAAGTTGCTTTTGGGTAATCTTAGGTTCTTGCTTAGAATGGGCAGAAAAGTATGTATAACTAAAGTTTTTGACAATAGAATATATATGACAACGTTTGTTTAATAAAGCAAGATATCACGCCCACCATTTCTAAATAAAAATAATAGTTTATAAAAAAGAAACACGCACAGAAATTTCCAAACAATTTAATTGAGCAAGCAAAACGCCACTTCAACGCTATTACGTTCTCAAATAGTAAGCCCTTTGGTAGCTGTATAGAGTCACGAATACCCTCCTGAAAATTTGACACAGCCCACACATGTGCTCTCGAGACGCATGATTAACTTGTTACGCGCTCTCCAGTACCAGCATCCTCCCGGCGAAGTGACGTCAGGGACCGCGGCCGCCATGCTTTACCTCATTTGCGTTATCACGTGCAATTCCAGGCCTGCTAAAGCCTACATTCATGTGCCTGATGCACGTGCTTGCACGCATGGAGCACCAGTCGGGACACTAAGCTTTTTGATGGCGCCAGAGTAACTGTATAGGCTCTGCTTGCAGAGCCAGAGTAGCGCGTTCCTTTTCCTTTCGCCGCCATCTCCGTATTGGCGGAGGAGTGGTCACGTGCGCAGAACTGGATCAGAATTTCGTGCGGGAAAGCGGCCTTCCAGAGCGCCGAGTTTCGGGGGAAAGATATTTTCCGCTTTGCGTTCGCGAAATATGGACCTTTCCAGCGGCAGTCTCGAACGAAGCGATTTACAGCGGACGTCCCTGGTTTTGAGAGGGTACGCCAGTGTTGCCCGACTGCGCTGAGCTGTGGGTTTTCTAGTCAGTGGGCTGTGGCAGCCTGCGTAGGCGCAATTCCGGGCGCTGGTGGAGGCTAAATTGCCGCATTCTCTTTTTTATTTTGTGTTCTATGGCGAATAGAATTTTTAGGGGTGTTTAAGAATGCATTGTACTATTTTTTGGGAACAAAAACGAAGAAATGAAAGCTGTTTTGGTGAGTCCGTGCGCGACAGAACAAATGCAACTGGAAAATTTGTTTCATTTTATGTTGATCTTTTTACGGCACCGTACACGCAGCCGTGTCAATTTACGAAGGTCTTGGCCGTCGAAAATATTTGCCCACAGAGGATATCTGAACTGCATGGATATTCCCCGCCCACAACATGAAATTCAGCGAGTATCATAAATCGAACAACATATATTGTACGTACCCCACGGTGCCACGTTATCCGAACAAAACTTGAGAAGGGTCTCAAATAACACACCATGTCCAATATACAGTGTCAACGTTCGACGATAGTTACCTCACGACAATCAGACGGTAATCCGGTGTGTTTTAGGGAACATCTAGAAGATAGCGGCTTTTTTGCACAGCTTCAAAGCAAATGAACGAACGTGTCTATACCGTCCCCACACTCCGGACCTGACCCTATAGCTATTTTTTCGTGAAGACCCGGAACATAGCCGGGAAGGCTTTTTGGAGATTATCTAAACGGAAATAATCCTCCAAGAACGTCGAACTGCCTGCGTCGCGGGCTGCTTGACGTTCGCTCTCTTCATTCGTTTCCTGCCAAGGCCGAGCAGGCTACGAGCCCTACTTTTCCCTGCTTCTCACAGTGGAAGATAACACACAAAGGGTAAGCATCCTAAACAGGCGAATAAAGTAAAACTTTCCAAGAAAAGCCGGCGAGCTCTGAACGCACAATGCAGGTGGGGAGTCATGCTGACCGGATTTCTACAGCTCAGGCGGGTGCCAGATATTTTTGGCTGATAGGGGTCGCTCGATTCGCAAAATGGCGGCGGCCAGAACGCTCTTTTTGGAAAGGTCTATAGATACAAGATCAAAATCCAACGAACCGAAACCTTCCTAAGACATTGAACATTATGCGTATCAACTGGCTACAGTACAATCCCGTTTTTTTATAACGCGAGCGATGTTTTGGGATATTCGTTTTCACTGGGTATGTGAAGCAGACGACACGGACGACGATCGCGTTCCCCGCGTCTGCGGCTCTCGCGGAGTGATACGCGATACCGAAACGCGACCGGCACATCCGGCCATCTTGGCGAGTCGGCGAGCTCTCGTTTGAAAGCGGGGGAACGGCGTTTTCGTCAGCCGCTGCGTCGTTCACCGCATTAAATTTTGCATGCGCGTAGAGAGATCCCCGTGAAAATGACAGGCTGTAGTGTTACCAAGTTCACAAATCGCGCAGACAGCGGCAAGAGCTTGTACCGGGTTCCGACGGCGAGACACGATGTGAGACGCCGCCTCGTCTGGCTTTTTTCGTATGGGAAGGAGATCATTTTTAATTATTGCCTACCCTTTTACAATACCCCAAAAGATTTCTGCAGGCACCATTGCGGTGTGGATAAACATGTTTCAGAGACTGTTAGTGCTGTGCCTTTTCGCAATTTCTTCAAGGGACCATATGTCGGTGGTAGTAAAACAGTTTAGTAGGTTCAGCAAAATGTTCAAAACAGAAGAGAAAGAGAGATGTAGGTTGGTGTCACACACTGAAAGTAGACAGAGCTCTATTGCCCTATTCTTGGGACGGAATATACTTGTCAATAGGAAAACAGTCAATCTCGGCATCATTCTGGTCCCTGCAACGAATCGGACTGCGTTTTCAAAGACTTATCTGCAGTGAAAGTGGAACGTCGGTGGACTTTTTTATATTGGGCAGTTTGCACCTTGCGGCATTTCCCAAAGTTTGGAGCACCGTCTAACATTTATTATTCGCGAGCTCCTAATGTTTGCGATTCAAGTGAATTCAAAATTTATCCCAACTTGAAAGCATGCGAAAATTCCGGTCTCCAAGAGCTCTCAATTCGGGCGTCTCGAAATCGTGAAATTGCATAAACTTAGGATTAAAAAAAAAAAACAACTTGTACACTATTTTAGCATGAAAGTGGAAGTCCTCGACATTCCCCAGATTGCATATAATTGGAACGCACGAAGTTAAAGCACTGTTCCGTCTACATATTATCAAATAAACTGTCTGCTTAAAAAAAAAAAAAAAATCCACAGGCTGAGCAGCGGCCCTTGCTCGTCGATTAAACACAAGAGGAAAATAAGCAGGCCTGCGTTCTTCTGCTTCTTGCGATCGCTCGAGGGGAAAGGTCCTCCAAAAGTTGGGCAGAAGCGGGCTCACGACGCTATCTGCGTCCCAGCGACTTGACGACTCCACTTCACACGCGGCCCGCGGGACCCGCGGGTGCGTACGCGGGTGCGCTTTTTGCGAGAGGGAGAGAGGAAACGACGGGACAACACTCACGGCGCATGCGCGGCTCATCGCCGCACGCTGCACTATTTTCCTTCCGCAGCGCGCCGCTGCACGCCGCAGCACGCCGCCTCGCGTCTGCGCCTTTGTGCCCCTGCAAAAACCGACCTTGGCCTCCCGCAGTGCTTGGCTCCAGAATGGCACCATTGCGGTTCTCTGCTCCGGAAGCGGAGCATATACAATTACTCTAGATGGCGCCCTCCTATGGTTCCCTCTCGTGACGTCAGTACCTCACGAATAACAAGTTCGATGGTGTTGCTAATGAGCATGGTGGAAGCTTGAAATCATTGCGCTCTGAAACCAACTCGAACAACACGGTCATAAGTGAAGGTCTCACATTCCTCTTACCTCCGTCAATGAGAAATCGTTTGCTGACGTCATAGTCAGCGTACGGCCAATCGTGGAAGGCCGATCACAGCGACGCTTTCGATCGTGCACGTCGCCAATAGCGCCAGGGGCTCTAAGCTGGACACTCGGCAAGGAAGTCGGTAAGAGCGCCGACCGCTGCTATTTAGCAGCACCACGCCGTGATCGGATAGTGCCAATTCCAAACGCGGCAACTGTGAGGGGTCTGCGATCTCGCCAGCTTTGCCCCCGAGTGTCGAACTTGGAGGTTCAGTTCGAATGACGAATGTGTTGAACACAGTAGAATTATATCACTGACCTCCGCAAGGGACCTGGATGGCGCATTGAGGCAACAGGTATGAAGCTACAAGAAGTAAGCGGCTTGTCATGGAAGTGAGCGCTGTGAGAGTCGGTCCCGCTGTCGCCCTGAGCGGACGCCGAAGCAGGACCCGCTCTTGTTTTTTTTTACCTGCTTTCATTTGCTTTTGTGCCCCACTGTATGGGTAAATTTACGGCACCCGTGCTATTTCCATGGACAGCAGATGCTTTTTTATACATAAAGGAGCATAAACAAAGATCGTGCTCGTATTTGCACAAACAAAGATTAAACAAGCGCCACATACAAGCTCTTCACCAAAAGCGAGGATAATTTTGTACACAGAATATTTTTTTTGTCAGCCACTTCCCGTGAACAAATGTTGCTTCCAACGCCACGCCCAACCAGCACACATGTCAAGGTCATAGAAACAATAAAGCCGCGGTCTATATTATTTATACATCCTAGATGTTGAATTTCAAATCAGTACATAACGTCACCGCGACCTCACGTGTCGTCAGGACGCCATGCGACAACACGATGCCTTCTTGATGCCAACGTCGTTGTCGTCTTTGACAACGCGCGTTACACGACATCAAGACTGTGTTGTGATGTCATATTGAGTTGACAACGACGACAACGACAACGACGTCACACGACGTCAAGACGAAGGTGTCTTTGTCGTCAACGCGATGTTGTAAAGAAGCTTGGCGTCAGGTCGTCGACGTCGTTGTCGACGTGACGCAACTCGACTTTACGCCGACGTGTCGACAACTTCACGGCGTGGACGTCATCGCCGCCGACGACGACATTACACGACGTCAAGACATTGTCGTGGCGGCGCATCGACGTTGATGTTGGCGAAGACGACCTTACATTCCGTTAAGGCTTCGTCGGGACGTCGTTGTGACGTCACATTGACGCCGACGTTGAAGTTGACGACGGCGTTGAGCGGCGTCAAAACGACCTTAAGGTGTGACGTCCTAGCGATATTTTACGTTGCGTGAAGAGTCAACGTCAGGGTCCGCGTTGACGACCACTTCCACGAATTCCTCGACGCGGCAAGACGCCACGGCAGCGTAACAACGGCGTCGTCCTCTACGCGACGCGATGTCACGACAGCGTTACAACGGCAACTTGATATCGCGGAACGGCGTCGTGCTCGATGCGACGTCCTCACGGGCGTTACGACGGAATCTCGGTGGCGTATTGTGCTGTCATCGAGAATGACGTCGTTTCCTCGTCGTAACATCGTGTTGTCGTCACGATGTGTTTTAACGTAACATTTGACGTCAAGATTATAAAAAAAAAAAAAAAATATAGCTCCTAAGTGACTATATCGCCCTTATGAGCTCGACCTGTGAATCGATAGAGCGGAACGATTGAGGATAACGGTCAAGTATGGCATCGGAACCAAAAGCATTTTTTATAGAAATACGCTGATAAAGCCCATTCCGCGTTAAAACCTTTTTATCAGTCCTTTGTAAAGTTTTCTGGTTCTAAATTAAACTCGTTGCTCAGAAAGGACTAATATACCAGATATGTACTGTGAGCTGTGAAAACGTTTTCGACACTGTAACGCAAGGTTGTCAGGGTGACAAAAATTTAATTCCTCGCATCGAAATTTAAGCCAAGGACGTCGAAGTATTCTTCCACGATCGCCAACTCAAGCAAGTCGCTACGCCGAAAATTCAGGCGAACCAAGCCACTTTGATTGCAGCGCCACCGTGCCAACTTCCCATATTCTGAGCTTCAACTGAAAGCCTCAGCGCAGCCTGCAGCTCGCCCTACCCAATCGCTGCAATCATTAATGGTGTGTAAATATACGTTTTTCTATCCTCTCTCTGTGGAGTCATGGACGATTTATTTCTATATCTAGACCCTCAGCGACCATCTGCTGCTTCGATCTCGGGGTTCCGGCCAAACGCCGATCCGACATTTGATCGAACGGCGACACCCCGGAAGCAGAGGCCGACAGGCGCCTGGAACACGAGGATGGTAGAGGTTGCGACAGAAATAACTGCAGCTTACAAGGGCAACGACTCCAACCTCTGGAAATCGTTCTGGTGGAGAGTCAAAACGAAGGGGCACCTGAAGGCACTACTTAAGAAAAAGACAAATCATCATCAGCGGAAAGGCAGTCAACAGCATTGCGTCGGCGGTCCCCGGCGCCGTTGATTCTCCCTGGAGAATCGACGGACAGCAACTTGTCTCAACGGCTTCGGCGGAGCCTTCAACATTAAAAACTGTTACGCGGAGATCTTGCGCAGTGGCGTGACTGCCTCGGGCTTGGCAAGGAGTTCCCTACTCCAGAGCTTGGACATCACTGTCGTGCCGGACCACCCTGATCAGCGGACAGCGTCTGTTGTCCAGCGGGACTCGTCGCGCTTGGCCGGTAAGGTAATTGTTTTGACGTATGCCCGTCAAGGATGCAAACCTTGTAGTGCGGCGTAAGCCAGTTCCAACGTTAGATAAGGATAGGGCTCAGAATGTGAATTTCGAGGAGCAAGGTGAATCGTCACCATCGACTGGATTAGTGGCAGACTCGCCTTCACAAAGGGACATGAACAAGGGTATCCGATAAAGCAGCTCAATCGATAATGAAATTGAACTGGTGAGAAAGAACGTTTGGCGTGTCTCGATATAGAGCTAGAACATCTACGCTCAAAAAATCGAACTCGAGCGAGTGGAGTCGGCGCGGAGCTCAAACCTGGGAAAAGTTGTGAGCTCTTTAATGTTGATGAAAAGTGTATTAGCTCCCATGCCATCGTCTAATACGTTAGTACCAAGCCTGTTGGACCCCGTAGAGAACGGTTTCGAAACGTATGCGGTTCCTGAGCGGCTCAGCGAATATATTGTGCGGACATATCTCACGGAGACCACGAGTGCATAGTAAATAGGCTGCCCGTGGGTGAGATAAGTGGCTGGTGCGATAAAAAAAAAAAAACGGGCGCTGTTACAGCAAGTACTTTTGCGCGCTAAGTTCAGGAGGCCCTTTTGTGAATCCACCACTTCTCTCGATAATGATCACGACTGCCATACCTCACAATTATAAACCAAGCTTTAAAATGTAAGAGATTGGGGCACTTTTCCCTCGAATGCCCTCGGCAGAAGAGGACAGACAAAGGACTTGTGTGTCACAAGAAGAGCAGAATCAGAGAAGGTCACGTTTGAGGAAGACTCCAGGCCGTTAGCCCGTCAAGGTGACGGCCGATTTCAGCAATACCGACGGCAACAACCTGGAGCAAAATTGTCAGAAGAAACCGAACCCACCGGTCCGCGAGGTGCCTCAATGTCTTTTACTGGCCAACGATACAAAGCGGTCGTCAAAGAACCATCGCGGCAGCATGTCTATGCTGGCTGGCGTCGACAACGAAATTAAATGAACCTCTCGCGTGTGTGGAGGACGATCCGGCGAGCCGAGGATGACCGAGGCGAGCATGTGAACGTCGACGACGAATAAGGGCCGTACAGCGCGCCCGGGCGGCAGGCGTCTTGGGAAGCTGAGGGTGACCATGATCTAAACTTCAAGAACGTCGAGGACGGGCCCAAAATTTTACCTTGGTGCACGTGTTCGACAAGCTACTAACGACCACACTGAGAACGGAAAGTTCGGTGAAAAGGAAGAGACGACGGCATTGCCTGGGTGGCGAACCTCAAGCCGAGGACGACCACGACGAGAATGTGAGCATCCACGACGAGAAAAACTGAATATCTTGCATTGGTGGCATACGTTCTGGCCAGCGGATGACAACCGCGATGTAACAACCGCGGCAAAGGAGGCAGACTTCAGTCTCCCACAAGGAGTCGGCAGTAGTACCGGCAGGAGAATGCAGGGAGAACAACCCCCGTCATGGAGGAGCAAGTACAGAGACCACCGAAGCGGCGCGAAGGTCACAGAGAAGACGCGCTGGACCAGCAGCAAGACGCATGGGTAAGGACAGAGTGTCAACCGTTGCAGCTCTTGCGCTGGGGACGGTTCGGAAGCTGCCAGCTATACACCGTCCAATTCAAGCCTCTTCAAGATCTGGATGGCTCGGATAAGCTATGCGGCGAAGTGACCGACGCTAGGAGGCAAGATGTCTTTCTAGTCTGTGCACTAGATTTGTCACGATACCTTTACAGCCTTGGTGAGCACTGTAAGAATCACCTGACTTGTACAATTTGTTTTGATGATTTCAATAGTTTTGCGTTTTTTGCATTTTTTTTTTACGTATTGAGGTCACTAACTATCTTTGAATACGACGGGTACGCGTATGCGTTTTACGCTTAGGAATTTTATATTAGTTTCTGAACTTTGGTGTGAAAAATATATTTGCGAGTTGCGAGAATCTCGTCCTGTTTTCGCTGTGAGGAAACGGAAAGGCGAGACCCACTTTTCTTTTCGTTTGTCCACGTGTTTTTCTTTCTTCGTGTGCCCCAGTACATAAATAAAGTGACGGAGCTCGAGCGGGCTAGTGCGAGATAAAAAAAAAAAATGACGAGGCTAGTGGGGGCTTTAGAAAAGGAACGTTTTGCCTTAGAGAGTTCCAAATACAACTGTCTTGTAAATTGAAGTTTTTTTTTTTATCTTCCTTCCACTGTGCCCTGTCCACCTTATTTCTATTTGCGCTCATCAACAAAAATCTGCTGTCTCCGTCTACGGGTCCCGGTATAATCACAGTCTGAAGAATGGCCATCTTCACTAGCGCTTGACAGGCTTTTCAACTCTTCCAAGTGCGGGTTCGAACACAGTTACAGAAGCCAGATATTTTTCTTGTCAATTCAAGAGAGCCAGTTTGTAGGGCTGTAACAGCGCATGCAGACCTGAGAAATTATCTGGTTAGCCATGCGATGTAAAAAATTTGAGATTCTTTTTGATCAAATGTGCACACACAAGATCATGTCCTACGTTCAAATTCTTTATTCTTGAATTTAACTTAAAACGGGATTATTATAACCCACTCAATACATAAAATGCATTTACAAAAAGATTTACTGAATGCACTAGAAACTCGAACAGACGCCCAACTTCCGGGACAAGCATCCAACGTCCGGTGGCTTCACTTGCGCAAACCTCGGAGAGCAGCGATGTGTCATCCAGTTCCCTATAGCAGATATCTGTGGATAATATGAATTGCGAAAATTGGCAAATGTTCCCCGCACTACACAAACACGCGATAGGTATGAGAGTTAGTTTTTCTTGTACATCATGAAGACAGTCAATCACGAGAAGCAATAGAAGTGCCCCAGGGAACGACGTTGAACGGAATACGAGTAGGTGAGAAAAATGCGATGTTGCGGGGTGAATGCCGAAGTGAAACATCATGCGTATTGCCCCTTCGCAAATCGCATTGTTTTTTCTAATCGTATTTTGTGCATTGTCATTCAGTGGCACCCTTTGTTGTCTGCATGTGATTGTCTTTATATTTTCGCGAAATGTAAACTCGGAGACGTTTTTTTTACATTTTTGTGCTTACGTCGCTCGAAAGTTTGAAAACAAACATTTGTGTCAAGATCACCATTTTTAATATACACAATGGGCTGCGTGAGTGCTGCATGATGATTAGGTATTTTTTGCCATGCCTTTTATTGCAGATTTTAAAAGAGCGCCCGTTGCTCGAGAATTTCATGAAGAATGCAGCGAAGAGGGTTAAGGGTGAGTCGTCATTTTTTTTTGGCAGAATTTTAGAAAGTGTCCTAAAAATGTGTCTGACATGACAAGAGATTATAACGCAAGGTGAGTCGAAATGATCGGTGGATGTTTGATGGGACCGCATATATCGGTTTGTGAGCGTATTGAGTAACATGTTTTTATAAAGGTGGCCGAAGAACTTGCGTTAAGTGCGTACAAATTTCACTGACGAATCTTTTCTGAGTAAAAAAATAGAAGCGAAAAACCTGAAAATCCTTACTACTCCGGCCGCCTGCTAAAGAAAGGCGCCTGATAGGCTCAACAGCCGAATATTGGTGGCCCATAAAATTGCAGGTTGTATGCTTGAGCCGTGCCAGGATTGCAGATGATAAAACGCACATGGGCGTCCAGAGGGAGTGCAGGTAGAAGGCAATGCACTTTTATTTATCGTATGTACTGACACGCCAAATTACGAACTTTTATAAAAAAGTATCACATAGACTGCCCACCTTGGCCCCCACGTAGGAGCGACAGCGGACACACTGATGTCCTGCCTTTGTTTGTTTTTTCTGCTTATACCTTTAACTCATATAAGTGTGAAAACAAGAGACGGCGAATGTTACAAGGCAGCGTTGGGTCTTTGTCCTCGTCTTTGTAATTGCTTGTGTTGTTAAGTATTAAATATTTTATTTGCCTACAAACTAAGCAAGAAACGTTGCTGCAGGGGTTGCACTCGCGCATCCTTCATGGACCCAACTGACAGGAGCAACATGACACAGCTACTCGAGCAGTAAACAAGCTTTCTCTTGTGATCTGAGTACGCCTGGGATAATATGATTGTTTCCAGACAATATAGTACCGGCGGGGTATTAAGTTAATCTCAAGTTGGGCGTGTCTACACCTTGGTCGGTAGATTTCTGAGAACCATATTGCCATACTGCACACGTTTTTGTGGGTCAGCAAGACGTCTTGGGTATGACCACCTAATATTTTTCATTTCACTCGTACAAAAGTTTAACACAACACTGTGCATGATCCCATATAATTCCTGTTATCCAAGTGCGAAAACGCGCCTAGTCTGCCACAGGGGTAGGGTGTGAAACGCGCTCTGCCCCTGTGGCACGACTGGTAACTTTAGGGTAACGCCGGGCTTCCCACACACGGAAGTGGTATTAAAATTTACTGATTTAGTGGTTTTAGAAAAGGCTCAGTCAGTGTCATATCCAACTCATGTGTTTATTATATTACCTGAACTGTCAATTTATAAGATTCAGTGTTTTACTCAAATTATCCTGACGATCACCCGCCTATATTATGTACCACCTGACGTCTAACTCACTAACACCGCCCGTATTATTCTAGATTTGACACTTTTTTTTCAACAAATCTAGAAAGCCTACAAAATCACGCATATATGCCTTTGTTGAGAAATAAAGACGACGAGAAGGGGGGGGGGGGGGAGTTGGGGGCACGAGAGAACGTGCACATGACATGGGCAGTGCTTCGATTAACGGCCATCGGAACGGACACGACTTGTCTTTTTCCTTCCATTACATTTTCGTACCATATATCTAGAGAA